>JUFY01019341.1:0-10053 GCA_001855655.1 Leptopilina clavipes | reverse complement strand
AATAAATCGTATTTGATTCAAATACAGAAATTATTGACTCAATTACAGTTTATTTGATTTAAATAAAAATTATTTGGTTCAAGTAAATATTTATTTGATAATAGACAAGTAATTCATTATTTGAATCAAATAAATTTTTTTTTCAGTGTAATCTAATAATACAGAAATGTTTATATATTACCGAACTAGCACATTTTTCTTATCGCTATCATCATTTATGTGACATTTTTTTTAGATAATAGATTAAAATTAAAATAGATATATCTTATATTGTAAGGAAATGTGTTTTTTCTCTTCCTCGTGATTAATATTTTATATCTTTTTCATTAAATAATATATTAAATTCTATGAATAATATTTCCTCCCAAGAAAATTGATTAATGTGGTAAGAATAATATACAAGCCTTAGACATAATTTACATGTATTGGAAAAGTAATGAACTAAGATTGTGG
Organism: Leptopilina clavipes; assembly: GCA_001855655.1. Taxonomy (NCBI): domain Eukaryota; kingdom Metazoa; phylum Arthropoda; class Insecta; order Hymenoptera; family Figitidae; genus Leptopilina; species Leptopilina clavipes. The sequence continues at coordinate 9,600 of JUFY01019341.1, read as the reverse complement.
AATTTAATTGAATGAAATTCATATGTCAGTATGAAATAATCTGTCTTTTAAATTTTTAATAACAATTTCACGAAAAGTAACTTTCAAATTGAGTTTAATTTTTATTCAAACTACACTGAAAAAAAATTTATTTGATTCAAAGTAACCAATTATTTGTCTATTATCAATTAAATATTTATTTGTGTCAAATAAAGTTTATTTGTCTATTATCAAATAAATATTTATTTGTGTCAAATAAACTTTATTTGAGTCAATTAAATGGTATTTGATTCAAATACAGAAATTATTGATTCAAATACAGAAATTATTGACTCAAATACAGAAATTATTGATTCAAATACAGAAATTATTGATTCAAATACAGAAATTATTGATTCAAATACAGAAATTATTGATTCAATTATAGTTTATTTGATTTAAATAAAAATTATTTGGTTCAAGTAAATATTTATTTGATAGACAAGTAATCGGTTGTTTGAATCAAATAAATGTTTTTTTAAGTGTAGGAAGACTGTTTGGCCCTGGTCACAGTTCTATTTAAAATCTACTATACTAATGAACACCCTATTTGGAGTTTTTGGACCGGAATTTTGGTAAAATCTCTAAAATAGAAAAATGATTAAAAACAGTAGTATAATGTTTAACTTTAATTGTTAATAACATTTTTACGAGAAATAATTTTTAAAACTTGGTTTATTTAAATTTTTATTAAAATTTTTTTTCTAAATAGGGAAACTAGTTAGACCGAGAACAAAGTCTTATATTAAGTAGGGCAAAATGGGTGAATTTCTGCACATGAAAAATGAAAAAAAATAAAAATAAAAGAAAAATTAGTTAAAAGAATGGTAGAAATAAAGAAAACAAATAATATAGTATTTTTTAAAGAATTATTTGTTAATTTTTGAATTTGAATTTTTTCGTTTTAGAATGTTTTTGAGGTAGCTTATGTCAAGTAGAGTAGGTTGTGAGTGGTAAGACCGTAGTAGTGTACCCTCGTCGTTGGCAGCCTCGCGTCCCTTAACGACGTTGTGCGCTGTGTCGCAAGAAGGCGAGTTCTATATCACGACGTTGCAAAATGTATGCTTGCCGGTGATAAACGGAACCGACCCTTACCCCTTTCCACCGATACCATTCGCCGTCCCACTCTTTCACCCTCACTATTTCTCTCAAGCAATGTCTTCTCGTTCTTGTACTTCTTCGCTTGGCTCCTTTCCTCACTAAAAAGTAGTATAGCCGATTTTTTTTTCCTTCCCTTCTGCTACTTACTACGATAGAAGAATTTCAGATATCGCATGAATCTTGTGATGAACATTTTCCTGGTTATATTCGATTACTTTTAATTTTCTTGCAACACGTCTGCAAAAATAGTTTCGTTTAAAGACATTTATAATTCCCCTCAAAGAGTGTTTGCCACCATAAAAGTGTTTCTTTAATTGAAAAAAGTTTCTTTAAAATTAAAAACAATTTTTTCGACCTGAAAAAATCTTCTATATTGTATAAAATATTTTACAGTAAATGTTAATTAATAATTACCTAATTAATAATCCCCTAATTATTAATTACTCTTTAATTATTAGTTAATAATTATTAATTACTCTTTAATTATTAATTAATAATTATTAAGTACTCTTTAATTATTAATTAATAATTATTAATTACTCTTTAATTATTAATTAATAATTATTTAAAAATTAATTATTAATTATTATTAAAAATGAAGCTTAAATCATGCAAAAACTTTTCTAAACATAACCTACAATTTGTTTTCACGCTAGATTCCTTTCACAGTGGAGCGTCACAAATATAAAATTCTTTATAAAGCTTTTTATGTATAAAAACGCATTTTTTAAAATGAAAATACACAATTTTTTCCGAATAGTTTATTTTTTGTTATTAGAAACTTTTATTTCTTTTGGAAAAAAATTAATGGCTTAGTTGAAAATTATTCTATATCCATTTGAAACCATTAAAAATAGGGAATGAATAGAATGGAAATATGTCTGTGATGCCGCAGAATCAACAAATTACATTTTTTTGGTGCTTTAAAGTTCTCTGTTCAAATCGGGTCACAGTGACCGTGGAATTTCACTTAAAATTTAAGGATTATCAAAGTCATGAAAGAGCTTTTTTTATAATATGTAAATCCTCAGTCTGGAAAATTAATGTAATGTGGGAAAAAAATTTCTAATGTATTATTCCTAAATGTTTATTACATACTGAGAAATTGTTACAAGAAAATTTAATTTTTTCAGTCAATTTCACAGGTCAAAGAGGTCACAGGTCAAGCGGCATACATAACCTCTAAATTTAGGCTCAAGTCACAATTCAAGAGAGAATATAGTAAAATCTCAAAATTTAATCCATTAGTATAGATCAAAAAAGAGAAAGAACATAACCTCAAAATGAAATTCAAAAGGTCAATACAAAGATCAAGACTAATTTTCTAAGTTAAAGAAGTACATTTTTCACTCTCTAAATGTGAATTAGTAAGAATTTTAACTAATTTGAATTAGTGACTCACTTTTTGCTTTTGAATTAGTTAAAATTTACTAATAAATTAGTAGAAAAATTTTTTTTTACTATTTATTAGTAAAATTTAACTAATTCGAAAGCAAAAAGTGAGTCACTAATTCAAATTAGTTAAAATTTTTACTAATTCAAATTTAGAGAGCATCCTTTTACCCAGAACAGTGCGGAGGTTAACTTGCGGCAAAATTGCTGCAATGTTGCCATGCATTTTTAACAGTGTTGTCACAAATGTCACTGCTGCAACATTTTTGCACACTTTTTTTTATAAAAAATTCTTTAATTTTAGCTCGATAGTATATATATTATTTTTTATTAATAAAGTCAAGTATATATAAGAGAACAGGTGGAACGGATTTTACTGTAAGTTTTTGAGGTAAAAGCGCGCAAAAGAAATCCAAAAAGACTGTGAAAGGTAGAAATAAAGAGAAAAAAGAGGAGGTCTGAGGGAGGGGGGGGGGCGGTTTCGTGGTGACAATCTGTCACACCGATGTTATTCCTTTAGTTTGTTGTTTTTCTTTATTCTGGTGCAAGAGGTTTCGAAAGAAATTGACATCGACTCTCCTCAAGAGCAGTATGGTGAAAGGAAACTATAATGCACGTTTGTTGGAAGAAGAGATTGTGCGCTAGTGGGTGAGTTGAGGAACACTCTGAACGGACACCGGATGGACGAGTGAGTGAGTGTGAGCGAGAGAGAGAGAGAAAGAAAGAAAGAGAGAGAGAGAGAGAGAGAGAAAAGTGAGTAAGAGGAGAGAAGAGAGAGAGAGAATGAGAGGTAGAAAAGAGAGAGAGAAAAAGAGAGAGAGAGAGAGAGAGAGTGAGAGAGAGAGAGAGAGAGAGAGAGAGAAGAGAAGAGGAGAAAGAGGAGAGAAGAGAGAGAGAGAGAGAGAGAGAGAGAGAGAGAGAGAGAGAGAGAGAGAAGTGAAGGGGAAAGGGGGAGTGCTCTGGGGGCGGATGACGCTTTCATCGTCACGCTGTCTGGCATCTGCGTGCTTTTGCAAACCATTAAGGGACCGATATCAAGAAGGCATCATAAAGCGGAGAAGAATTTTGCGTCTCTGCAAAAAGGAAGTAGCACTGGCTGTACTCTCTTTTTAAAAAATTCTATTTATTACTTTTCAAAAGTTAAAAAATCTACACAATACTTTTTGAAAGTAACTTTCCATATTGTACTTAGAAGTAAAATATTTCTTTCCTTATATAGTAGAAAGTTTTTTTCTCTCGAAAGTTTAGAAAAAAAACGTTCTAAATATTATAACATTGTTTCATTTTTCTTGTGGTTATCTTCACTTATTGTTTCTTGATAACTTTAACTTAAAATTTCTAAATATATTATAACATTTGTTTCATCTTTCTTGTGGTTATCTTCACTTATTGTTTCTTGATAACTAACTTAAAATTCCACTTGACATTTTTTTCGCATTTAAATTTATCCACTTGTATCAATCCACTTGTATTGACAGTGCTTTATATTTAATTTACCATCATCATCATTATTATTATCACCACTTTCCCACAGGTATATAGATTTAAAACTCTAGAAGTTATTTATTCATTTTCTTGAAAGTTGAAAATAAATCGATTTTCTATAAATTTTTAATATTAAAATTAACCCTTAGGAACTGAATGAAGGAAAAATTGAAAACTATTTTGCGAAAAAATTGGATGTAGTATATATATTTTTTTTTTGCAATAAGTGTCCATTTCATTTATAGGAAAGCATTCAGAGGAGGAATCTTTTAAATGTATTGCTTTTTATCATTAAGGAAAGAATCATCTTAAAACAATGGACGTAGAAAAAGACATTTACCTGCAAAAGGAACTTGGTAGTTTTGCTACAGTATAACTCGAGTCTGTAACTTTTCGCTGGTCAAGTATATAATTTCCTGCAATGAGCGATAATCGCTTTTAAGCCGTATAGTTTTAAAGGCCAACTGCGAAAGAAGTCCTTGACAGAGGCGAAGCGAACCAAAGAGAAACACCAGCAAAAATTTTTCTCTCGTTCAACCGTCGCATTGCTTCCGTGCGTGTGACGATATCTTTTTCGTAGAATTATAATAGATTGCCCCCTTCCCCCATACTTTTTCATACCCATCAATATATAAAATCATTTAGTCCTAGTTTCACGTTTAAAAGGCTCCATTATTTTTTTTTACTATTCCGCACATTATGTATATACAATATACTTTTTATCGTTAACTCCTCGGAGTAAGAAAAAAAAATTTTAATTCCTTCCGCTTTCTATTCGAAACAGTTCTTTAATATATATTTAAACAATTTTTTTTTTTGAACATTTGCAGAAAATAATAATCATAAATAATTTTCATTCCCGTGCAGAAATTGCCCCACTTGGCCCTACTTGAAATAGGGCTTTAGCAAGGGTCTGACTAGTTTTCCTAGTTTCTTGCAAGGCCCTTGTTAGGGCCCTATTTTAGATAGGGAAAAGTGGGGCAATTTCTGCACGGGTTATTGTATATTTTTATATGACAAAATAAAATAATAATATTGAATATTACACGACGGAATATGGTAATAGAACTATATGGTGTTTACGAATAACATATATAGAATTATTGCAGTTAAATTTCTCCCATTTGCCGAGTTTCGCAAAATGACCTATTAATTTTATCAAAATTATATTTTCCTTTTAACGAAAGAACAGGCGAGTTAAGTAGCAGACTATGTTTTCGCCTCTCATGGTTTAAAACGAAGAAAGATAGCGGAATGCTCGATGCCTCCGATGATCTTTAAAGCCAATGGAATAGGTCACTTTAGAAAGGGTTCGTGCCAATCCATATTTTAGGTACTAACTTGTTTTCAAATGCCCAAGATTTATATAAAGCCACAAAATATTTATAAGTAAAATATTTATAAGATTTTAAAATTTTAAATGCATATCATTCAAGAAGTTTATTTACTTTTATATAAAACATACTCACAAATTTTCACACAAAATCAACTAAATTTTTTTTTAATCAATGAAAATCTTTAATTTCCTTGGGAAAAAAAATTAGATCAAAAGTCACAGTTCAAGTGTAATCAATTGTAAGTTATACACTGAAAAAAAAAATTTATTTGATTCAAATAACCGATTACTTGTCTATTATCAAATAAATATTTATTTGAATCAAATAAATTTTATTTGAGTCAATTAAATGGTATTTGATTCAAATACAGAAATTATTGATTCAATTACAGTTTATTTGGTTTTAATAAAAATTATTTGATTTTAATAAAAATTATTTGGTTCAAGTAAATATTTATTTGATAATAGACAAGTAATCGGTTATTTGAATCAAATAAACTTTTTTTTCAGTGTAGTGTAATCTTTCCGCAACTTTGCCACATAATGTTACGGCAAGGTTACAGTGAAATGTTGCAGAAATATTTTTATGGAATGTTACAGTAAGGCTATTGTGCAATTATTATTATTATTCATAATAATAAAAAAATAAAAAAATAAAAAAATAAATAATAATAATGATAATAATAATTTATAATAATAATAATAATAATAATAATAATAATAATAATAATAATAATAATAATAATATAATAGTCTTTTATTTTTAAAAATCGAGTCATTAGAAAAGAAATTAGGTAAAAAAATTTAATTAAAAATTATGACGCATGTATTTTTATGCGTGCTGATAATATTTCGCGTTATATCTTTGAGTGAATGGCTCCAGACAGGTTTTGCTGAAATCAATTCGTCCCGGGTTTGCGATTCAACAACCTTCAAACGAATCGAACGATTTTTCTATATAAACGCGCACAAAATAACGTGAACCGATTCAAATCGGTTCTTCCGGACTCAAGAACTGTGTGGTTTTGGATCGATGACGTGAAATCGTTGCTGAGGAGTATAAAAGTAAAATACGGGATAAGAAGGGATGCTGAGATTCAATAAAAAGAATATTAACAATTATATTCTTTTATATATATATACCCGTGCAGAAATTGTCCCTACTTGAAATAGGGCTTTAGCAAGGGTCTAACTAGTTTTCCTAATTTCTTGCAAGGCCCTTGTTAGAGCCCTATTTAAATTTCCCTATTCGCTATATCCTATTTAAATTTTCCCTATTTAAATAGGGAAAAGTGGGGCAATTTCTGCACGGCTAGAGTAAGTAATATAATATTAGGAATATAATACAAAAAATAAAAATCAATAATGATTTGCCTTTATATTTGGAAATGTATAGTTTGATTGAAAATTGTATTATATAGATGATTATAGTTTATGCATTATATAGATGATATTCGGTAATTTTATCTGCGAAAATGATTTGGTATTTTGTAATAATCATTGCTCGCATATAATAAAGTCCATAGGATTTATGAATTTATATAGTTAACATGAAATTGAAAATTAGATTTGTACAAGTAGACAGTGTTATTAATGCCATCCTTTCATTTACTCATTCAAAACTAACACTTTCTAATTTCCTGTTTGATATTTCACGAAATTGATTCAAATAATTGAAAAGGCGAAATAAATTTATTGACGAAAATTTTTGAATCTTTGTCAAAAGGAAACATTTTATTAATTGAGATTAATAGATTTCTATTTTTCACAACAATTTTGGCAAATTTTTATATATATTTGAAATTTATTATATACTCTTCTTGTAGAATATGATTTTATGTAGGGTTATTTCGAAAATTCGAGGTTTTTTGACTATATTCTGACTTCGAATTTAGAGTAAATGTGACGCGACGCGAAGAAAGGTACCTAAGAAGCAAAAACTTATAGGTTATGTTTATGATTGTTTTACCTTGATTAAAGGATTATTTTTTTATTTTGTAAAATAAAAAATATTTTTTATTGAATATTTTAGATATAAGAAAAACTTAAAAATCATTATTTTGCATTGAAAGTTAATCCTCTTCATGTATTTTCAATTTCAAAATGACAAACATAACCTATAACTTTTTGCTTCTTCGTCGCGTCACAAATGTTCTAATAAAATTTCATTTTATTTACTGATCTTTTTGCCTTGAATTTGAAAATCAAGTCAAATATGTGCAACATAGAAGATTTTTTCCCCTTTAGTCTAGATGAAGGTTGATGATTGAAGTTTTATTGCAAAATAATGCCGCGTAGAAAAGTCGGGAGGCATAAAGAAACAAGCAAATGCAGCAATTGAGTATCGCATGCTACGCCGTGAAATCGCATGATTATTTTCCGTGTCCAATGCAGGTGGCCGCATGAAAAAGAAACTTGATTCTTCGCAACTCTTTAAAATGTCATCCCTTTTTTAGTGCCTCTTTCTTGCCCGAGACAGAAGTGTCATCTCTCTCTTTCTCTCTCCATCTTTCTTATGTATGTTATTTTGTCGGGTAAGGGCGCGAAATTAAGGCTTGTGCGTGCGAACCGTATGCCAGACAAATAGGTACATATATAGGCGAAGATATGGCAAAATCTCCAGACGACCACTTTTTTTTTGCTGACTTTTTCAAAGTATCATCACTACTTTGACCTGGCGAGCAAAGCTATTGCTTTTTTACCTCAGTCCATGTATAATTATAGTATCGTCTCTAGGCAAATCAAACCTGAATCATCATTCATTACCGTCCTTCTTTCGTTCAAGTTTACTGTGTCTACTTTGCGTGTTCAAATTAACATCTACTTATTTGTAATATTGCAATTACTGCTTACATTTATTGCATCATATAAAGGCTTAATTAATATAACCGCTTAAAAAATGAATCCATTACCCACACACGAGGATGAATCTCAAAAATGTCAAGTGAATCCGATAATTTATTTCAACCCGTTTAAAAAACGCCAAGGTATGCCTCAAATGATCATTGGACCTAAAATGTCCCTACTTTGCAGTATACACTGAAAAAAAAATTTATTTGATTCAAATAATGAATTACTTGTCTATTATCAAATAAATATTTACTTGAACCAAATAATTTTTATTCAAATCAAATAAACTATAATTGAATCAATAATTTCTGTATTTGAATCAAATACCTTTTAATTGACTCAAATAAAATTTATTTGATACAAATAAATATTTATTTGATAATGGTCAAGTAATTCATTATTTGAATCAAATAAATTTTTCTTTCAGTGTACATAAGTTCGATTTAAATTTAGTAGACATCACAGTGTTCTATCTAAAAAATCTTGTTTTTTTTTAAAGTAAAATTTACGTTATAAATTAATTGCTTTTATGTAAATTATTTACAATATTATTTTTAAAAAATAACGCTCTAATGATTGTAACAAGAGTATTTATAATTTATCAATTTACGATGAAATACCGAGAGTCTTTCTGACTAGTTTCTGTGCAATTCTTTCAAATTCGGCACGATCTTCTCGCCACATTTTTGCTGCATCAACATTTGCACCACTTTCGTCGTTTGGTTCAGCTAGCATGCTTACAACACTTAATAAAATTTTCTCAACACTCTGAACAGGACTCCATCTTTCTGCACTGCTTTCATAACCCATGGGATCATCACCAGGTGCATGTAAAATACTAATACAAACTCGACCATCGGCATAAATATTTGGATGAAACATTTCACAGGTAAATTGCATTTTAGGTGGGCTCAGTGGATAATCAGGTGGAAATATTAATTTTGCTGGAAATACACCACCCTCAAAGCAAGTTCCTTCTGGCCCTGTTATTAATGCTTCCCATTCAAAAAAATTTTCTTCATTTATCGGTCCTGCTATGATTCCTTCCGGTGGATTTAAGGTTAGTTGTTTATATTCGGCCATTAATCGTCTCAGTGCTGATCCAGCCATTTTAATTATTTTCTCAGAAATTTAATGAAAATCGGGTTTCAATAAAATTTAACTTTCGGTGTCTATTGCTTTCAATTCAGAATCTAGAAGTGATAAATATTTTAATTAAATTATAAAGTTCCTGTCACTATTTTTGTTTATTACTCATAAAGTTTTGTACTTACATTATTAAACTTGTTATTCCTTATATTTTTTATACTTCACTTTGCTATTTTACACAATTTTTCATTATTTTTCAATAATAATGCAAGAGAAATAACGTTTTTTTTAATAATATTTTAATACTTCTACACGTTTTTATAACAGTG
>JUFY01019334.1:13564-76706 GCA_001855655.1 Leptopilina clavipes | reverse complement strand
TTATTTTATGTGCAATATGTTTGATAAATAAGAATATTAAACATATTCACATATTACATAGTATATATTTTCCAATATAAAATACTAAAATTATAGGTTAGAATAGATAGATTAATGTTGTCTACGAATTATATTTTTGATTACATTTTAAATTTTGTAAATTTATAAATGACTTTTGAAGTTATAAGTTTATTTTAAATTTGTTTTATTAGTAGCCTACTGATATCCATTTCAAGATGAATGAAGAATCTGATTCTTCTGTTGGAAGAAAGAGGAAAAGATTAAGGGCTCGATTTTTAAGTACAATGAGAATGAGAAAATTTCGTGCTATGACGAAGTTAACAAAACCTGATAAATACATTCTGACAAATTGTTTATAAAAATCACTTTTTATTACAATATTTCGAGAATGGATTTATTAGTCTTTTTAATTTACTCCTCATTTATTATTACAATAAGCTACAGTAGATTTTACTGGTTCTGCTGATCAGACCATGAATAGCTCGTCTGATCAGCCCATAAATAGCTCGTCTAATCAGACCGTGGCATGGATAAATCGTCACCATTCTGATTAGCGCCCCGTCAAGACGGTCTGATCAGCACCAAAAAAGACCGCAGACGGTCTGATCCGGGTCCAATCAGTTCCCTAACATTTTGCCACACGGGATTGTCCTGACATACGTTGGTTGTATCTACTATATTTTTTTTCAGAGAAGAAAAATTAATCTTAGAAATAGATGGACCAAAGCATCCATTTAATAGGAACATATTAAAAATGTTGTGAAATTAAAAGTAGACCCGTTTTCATTCCTTAAAATTCTCCTATATTTTATAAATAATATATTTCTTCTGACATAATCGTCTGGAATTTCTCAAACGTAAACATATATTTTGTAGTAAAAGGATCAATTGAAATCTACATTCAAGTTATAAAAATAAACATACATAATGTTTTACGTCTCCCCCTACTCCAAATTCTGAGTCATCCACCTCTTAATTCAGACCAAGTAATGACCTAATGCAATCATCTCTTTTACTATCAAGGTCAATGAAACCGAAATACAATGAATGCATCATATACCGTAAGATCGTGAGTCACCAATACTATTATGTTTACACACGTTTACGGGTTTAAAAGGCTTTAAAATTACCGTTATCTTCTTTGGATTATCAAACAAAGTGCGGCCTTGACCTAGGACATTTTTATCTATTTATAAACATATACACATGTAACAAGTATTGTGTCGAGTAAATCTCCACTTGAAACACAAATACTTCTGCAATTTGCTTATTTCATGTGTTGGAGTCAATATGCATGAAATAACCTTTTGTGTCGCGCTAACTGTGCGCGTAAACATGAGTTCTTGTTTACAACACCTAAGTTTTCATTGGCGAACTCGCATAACGTATATTAAGAGAGAGAGAGAGAGAGAGAGAGAGAGAGGTGAAAAACAATTGACACGAAAAAATAGAAACTATTGGCAAAAACAAATGTTTTTGAAGTCATTGACTTCACTGTCAACAAATACAGATAAGAATTTTATTAATGAATTTTCTTTAAACACGTTTTAAACACGTGCTTCAGGTTGTAAGGTAATTAATATATGTATATATTATACTTTTACTGTTTAAGGAAATATCAACTTGACAATTGAAATTTTTAAAAACTGATGATGTTACGTATACCAGGTATAGTATCATATATAGAGGAAAATGCGACGAAGAACAATGGAATGAAACAAGCTTAACAATACTTTTGTTCAGTAAAAAAAAAAAACAGGTTTCTTAAGAATTCTTTTTTATGTTACCCTGAATTTTTATATTTATATATACATAAAATATAATTTTTCTAAGTATCTTCATTAGTAATGTTTTCAAAAAAGTCTTGTGTAATAACAAAATTCTCACATAAAATTTAAACGGTTTGTACTTTTGTAAGTTGTTTTAAATAAACCAACATAAGTATAAAATAATCGTTGCAAGTGAAGTTTGAATTTCTTGCCTTGGCTTTTAAACCAAGCGGAGTGCTGCAGGAGGCTCTCGCCAACAGTAGAGAGAACGATATGTTTCGACCTACATACACTCACAAACAAATACACATATTGATGTTCACTGTTCCACGTTTCTCTGTACATATATGTATAGGTCAACACTTTATTATATATATATATACTTTCGAAGATATTTTAAATCAACTTTTTAAAAACATCTTTTTTACAAAATTTCCACCATCTTTCAATTTATTATTCTTTTCCTTATTTATAACTGTTATACTTTTATTTGACTAATTATTTGAATGAATTCAAATGAATTAATGCGAATAATTGAAAATTTTGTTATGCGAAAATTTATATAAAAGAGAAAATAGTTTTTACATTGATACAAAGTAATTTAAATTAATTTTTTTCGGATTCTGTAAACAATATTCGATACTATTATAATGTAACAGAAAAGGCTTTTTTGCGTTTGCTTTAAAAACGTTTTTGAAGCTCTATAATAATGAAATTTGAAAAAAAAAAACTGAAAGCATTATAACAAGTTTTAGAATCCAAGTGGAAATTGCAGAGTGGCAGTTTGTACGGCTTTATATATCTCGGATAATCGATATTCTATAAATGAAAACTTGACTGTGGTTGTACAATATATATAAACAGATCCAGATACTTTACGAATATTCTAGTAACCATATCGGTTAATTGGAGTTTCTATTTCAATATTAATTAATTGAGAGATTGGAGGAAGAATAAAATCGTTTTCAGCTGACATGAAATTAATAATCAAAATTATTATTCACCGAAAAAGTATAACTTCATTTTAATTTATTCTTAAACATGAAAAAATGGATCTTCATAGAAATTTCAGTCTATATTGTTAATTCTATACAAAGAAATATATAATCATTCTTTCAATAAAATTTACAATTAAATCAAATATTCTACTATATTTATAATATTGGAAATTTTTATCGATATTATGAAAAACTATCCTTTAATATAACCATAAAAATTTTCAAGATCATCTAAAAATATATAATGCATAAATGTCGAAGTTGATTATATAGTTTTAAATATAGGATATAATAAATTATACATTTACAAAGTGAACCATTTTTTTTGAAACTATATCCAGGGTTGCTACAATTTTTCCTGAACGAAATTCCCTGACTTTTCCAGGTTTTCCAGGTTTCCAGAAAGCGTAGCAACCCTAATATCGATATCTGAGTATTTTAAAATAATTTTGTTCATGACTGATTGTCTGTTGATTTAGTGTTTTAAAAATTCAATATATATGAAATTTCACTCAAAGATTATTTTATTTCCGTGTTGCGAAAAGCAAATCGATATTGTTGTCGATCCCTAAGATTATTCCAAGATCAAGTGTTTCTGATTTGTCCTATACATATAATATGTACTGGGAGGGGTAGGATTTCAACGATGTAATCTTATCTCATCCCTGGAGCCACGTTTACATATAGTCATATTCACTAGTTTGCCCATTCGGAGGTGATAAGATAGTGATACCAGAAACTGTACATAGGTTTTAGTTGCGACAAAAAAATTTTTGAGCTAATTTTTAAAATTCTGAAAATTCGCACACTAAAAGGCAATAATTTTTACAATAAGAATATATTAAATAGATTTACACAATCAGGTTTAGTAACCGATTTGTAAATCTAGAAGAAAATGTGAGTCATATTTCATGTGTGGCACTGAACTTCATGAAAACCTCTATGCAATATTCGAAAGTTGAATGCAAATAAAGTTTTCCTTTACTTTATTGACAAACAAGAACAAATTTTTCATTGAAAAATTATAATTAACTTTCAGATCTTATTCGAGACAGTTTTTAACATATATATGTCAAAAAGAAATATATGGAAAAAGTTAAAAAAAGAAACGTTTTATTTTATTACAGGGAAAAAGTGAATTTTCTTTTTTGTATAATTTATACAAGACTTGAGACCATTTTTAAAAAGAAACTAAAAGTATAATCGGAATTTTCTTAGGTCATGATAAATGCAGAGTAATCTATTCCAAGATAATATAATTACAAATTCAGAATTAGAGATGAATGAAAGTTGCAACTTCACTAGTCTTACGGCTCAATATGACGTAAGAAGAAGGAATACGTAATTTTGCGGTATGTCCTTTCTTATTTAAAAAAGAAAAGTTCAGATAAGAAAATTACTATTAGAGACACCCCCATGACTTGCATATTATAAAAATAGTGAACTGATTGTTTTCATCAGCGGGGAAAAAATGAGTCCATCTGTTTATTATTAAAATTAAAAATCATTCAAACAATGTTAAAATGAGAAATTTCCAAAAATAGCGAAATTAAAGTAATTTATCGCCAAGAAAATAATCATCACGGGAAATATTTAAAATCGACACCATTCAAATTTTTATTATGAATGCACACGTATAACCTAATATGCAGTATTTATTAATATTTAAAGAAATTTCGAGGAATGAACTTTGCACTTCATTTGTATAATTTAAATAGTTGAATCGCTATTTTTTGAGACCAAGAGGAAATGTCATCGATTTATCGAAGATTGGTTTTACTCTGAACTAATTGCTGCCCAGCTAATCCAATCCGAATTCATCGAGTTGATGCATAATATTGGCGGGTTGCCGAATTATTGTTAATTAATTATTTATAAAAATTTTCATTTCATCCAAATAGATGAAATAAATAAGATCTCTTTTATGACGATCAATAATTTTCTCGAAATGTCAAGTAATGGCAATTTGAGATAATAAGGAATATTTTTGACATATAGATATTTTATAAGAACCTAAAGGAAATTTTTTTTTCATGATGACTATAAAGTACCTAAACCTTGAGATGCGATAAAAGTGCTGCCACAAAAACGTGATTCTTTTGTTAAATTTACAGTTTTGTATAAATTTGAAAACGATACATAAATATTCTTCACTTTATAATATATTCTAATTTTCTAATATACGAGCATAAAATCTTTAATTACTATTTCCTATTAAGTTCAAGACGCTTATGTATTTATTACAACTCGATATAAATAATATGAAATACTGCTTGCGAAATATCTTTCAAGTGGGTCAAAGAAGAAAAATAGATCTTTTGAAAAGAAGTTTTCTTTGAAGTTGACTATTGGTTATTTTATTTTTATTTCAATTCTCGTTTAAATTCAATGACCTTATGATTCTAAATTAGAATCATATAAGTATCTTCCTTTGCGAATATTTACATTTTTTAAGAGTTTATTTTCCCACATTCGATATTGCACTTAATTAATGCAGAGATCCTGAGTATTCCTCGTTTAAAGAACCATACCGTGCGTAATCAAACTCTGGCAATTAAAAGCATGGATGATGCTGCACTAGGCCTCTTATCTTAGTAACCTCCGGCAACCAGGGAAGCCTTATCTTGCTCGAGGGGTCCAAAAATTCGTGTCTCAATATTTCCTCATTCTCATTTATTCAAATAATTCAATGCTAATATTCTATTCTAATTATCGAGAAAATACGTCATAAAATCATAAAATTTATTCAATTTTAATTCTTTATGGATTTTTCCTATTATTATTATTATTATTATTATTATTATTGTTATTATTATTAGTAGTAGTGGTAGTAATATCATCGATTGGAAATTATTATATCAATTGAATAATTCAAAGTGATAAAAGAAATTAAAATTCTTCATTACAGAAATAAAATCTCAACTCGCTAGTAAATATTGACTAATCGACAACGAAATATGTATAAGTTATTAATTCGCAGCTGTTATTCCAAGTAAACATTTCACTGAAATTGAAGAAATATTTTCGTTTTGGAATAAACTTTTGGGTAAATATATCGAAAAATTGTCTTATAAGAAGGTGTTTGAAATTTTGAGAAATATGTTTCTTGAAATCTGGCAACAGTGCCTTCTCCTGAGCCAGAGAAATCTCTTGAATGTTATTCCCAGCAGCAGAAGGCAGTGCAATCATACACCGGAGGGTTTTCGAGCCCCGAGAGGATGATGATGAGGCCTCATACAGCTTGTAAAACTTTGACGTTCGAGCTCGCATCGTCGAAGCGGAGATTGCAATGCTGGCTCCGACTCTCTCGCTAATGAACCAAAAGACTTTTATTTCTTACGTCACTCTCTTTTTAGCTTGGATACATCTACACATTCTGCCCTCTACCAGCGAATTTTCGAATCATTCCAAAGGGATATAGCCATATAGCAGGCAGGCCACACAGGCAGAGAGACCAGTAGTGATAAAATAGTGACGCAAAAGTTGCCCAGGAAACGGTACTGATCTCAATTCGTAAAATGCCAGAATAATTTCTTCTTTTTTTTCTTCTATTTTTATTCAAGGAAATAAAAAATTTATCTATTTCCTTTTAAAGAATAGTAACGAATTAATATGGATGGAATAAAACACAATATTTGTGTTATGAATTCACAAAAAAGGAATAAACAAATTATTAGTTTCATCTTCTCAATTCTTCCGACATTATATTGAACAAAAACAGAAAATGTAATATTTCATAATATAGAAAATATTTTTCTATTTTGTAAATAAAACTTTATTCGGATAATTAATTAATTAAAGAATAATTAATTTTTTGTCTCTGTTTTAGCTTCTTTATCATCCATTAATTTCAAACAGTCTTGTGATATTTCTCGTTCATTTTCCTACATTTCAAGCACCTGTTCAATTAGCTGGCTCCTGCAGGTGTTTGTCCGGACAAAGGACATGCTTGCTCTTTTCCCAGAGGCTTTTAGCCATCAAAGTTTCTTCAACCCTTTCCTCATATAGAAATTACCAAATGGATTCATATCTTCAATGCTAAATTCTCCCCATATATTGTTATAACAATATCTTGTGAGGAAAATAAATATCATTATTATATCAAATACAATGAAAATAATCTTCCTTCTAATTCTTTGAAACTATTTCAAAGATGAACTGGGAAAATTTCTTACAAAATCTGGTTCAGATGAATAAATTCGAAATTTATCGAGCTTTATTGTACAGTCCGCTTAAGCCAACAGCTCACGATTCATTGTAATATTGGCATTGGGTAAAATCAAATGTTTTCATTTTGTCCTAACCTAACCATGTGTGATGCCGGCATCAAGATTTCAGCCACCTGTGAATCCCCCTCCATAGTAAAGGAACACCTGTTACAGTCTACCGTAAACATCAGGCTGTTTCTGTTTATTTTCGTATATGAGAGAATTCGAATCATCGAAGGAAGAAGAGAATTATTCACGACTTGCGTTACCGGCAGAGTAAAAATTATCGATATCAAAATGACGTTATGTGGCAGCACTTCCTTAACCCTAGAAAATCTACTTTATCTATTATTTACATAATTTTCTTCTCAACTGCAGTGTTTTTAGATAAAATAACGATTACTTGTTTATTAGACAAGGAAAAATTTCACTTCTCTGTGCAGACATCGAGCCAGTGAGAAATATTTGCGAGAAATTGGCGAAAAATATAAACATTATAAGATCAGGCTTATGTAATATAGAAACTAGGAAAAACGTAATTTAATAATATTTTAATAATAAACGTTCATATGTGATATTAACAAGCGATTGCAATTACTATCAATTGGAACTACTATTCACCAGAAAACTGTAACTGTTATCATTGAAGATAAAGTTGAACCAATAATATTAGATCATCATTGTTATAATTCAAATCGATAAAAACTATTCCGTTTTAAAAATACCATAGATTGTAAAAACCATATCGATTATATATCTAATAACTAAAATTGATTAGAATTTTTCATTCAGTATTTAATATTATTACAACTGAATAAAAAAAGGCTTCAAAGAATTTAAAACTATTTGTATACAAATAGTTTTAAATTCAATATAGTTAAAAAAAAAAACGTGAATTTATTTATAAAATTTACAGAAACGTTGTTAATATGCTAACGTAAGTGTGAAAAAAAATTCGCTTAATTATACATCAGTAAAAAGAAAAAGTTTGGTAGAAATTCTATAAAAGAAATATTAAGACCTGTTATACAACCCATTGAGAAAAGAAAACTTATAAAAGTTTAAAAAAAGAAACAACAATATTGAGGTATTATTGATTTTATCAATAAATAATAATTGGCAAGAATAAATTTCACATTAAAATTATATTCTGAATTCAAGAAGAGAAATTACAATAAGCACAATATAGTACAAATGATGATGAATCACTTTTAGGGACCTGGGTTTATAATCAAAAAAAGCGTGATCAAAACACTTTATTCGTTGGGAAACAAGAGCTATAAAACTATATAGAGTCTGCGTCAGAGAATGACGTTAGCAACTGGCGGATTTCTGAACAGTGAACACTTTCATAATTAAACTTTGTAACATACGTATATATTCGTATAGTTTGCGTTCTCGTTCAAATTAAAAACAAATAGGTGTTACTTATTAACTCCTCAAAGTCAATCAAAATTTTCCATGAAAATCCTTATATTTAATTTTTAATTCTTTTTTTTTTGTAATAGTAAAATAAAATACTTTTTTTCATTTCAATTATATTCTAAAGATATAATTCAAATAAGTGAAAAAAAGTTTTTAATGTGAATAAAAAACGAAATATTATTTAATTGTGTTTTATAAAGAACTGCGTTAATTTGAATCAATTTGTATTCAAAAGATCGTGCCTAAAAATGTGACCTTGTAACATCGGATGAAGTTGTTTTTTTTTGTTTCTTTTTACACGTGGCTTTTCCTCACTAAAAAGTTTTGAAAAATCAATTATCATTGGATTTCTAAATGAGTTTTACCAAGTTTTTCCATATGTTAAAAATATTCTAATTTCATTATACAATATTTTATGTATATTTATGGAGAAAAATCAGTTAAAAAATTTTCGCTATTTTTAAGTAAAAACTTTTTTCCTTATATATCACCTTGACTGCGATAATCTTATAAGTCTCGGTCAAGTGGGTAATGAATGCCGTTAAGATGTAAATGAACTTAATACTTTGTTGAATGACTCGCACGTTTGTTCGTCAAAAGCAAGAAAAAAAAAATGTTTACTTAAATATTTTTGGAAATCTTTTACTTGTGGAATATTGTAATATATATTTTAATACCATATCAACATATTATTTATTTTACAAGAATTTATGAGAATTCTATTATGTAAAAAAAAAATAAAAAAAAAGATGGAATTATTTTCCACAATATAGAAATTTTTGTTGTGATTAAAAATGATGACTTACAGGTAAAAAAGAACAAAGTGTATCGTCATACGATAAGTTAAAAGCATAAACAACTGTTTCTATATGTATACATCGCACACGATCAATAAAAAGCAACCCGATCAATTTCTAGAGGTTATTTTCAGGTTGGAAACGTTGACGTTTTAT
This sequence comes from Leptopilina clavipes, assembly GCA_001855655.1. Taxonomy (NCBI): domain Eukaryota; kingdom Metazoa; phylum Arthropoda; class Insecta; order Hymenoptera; family Figitidae; genus Leptopilina; species Leptopilina clavipes. The sequence continues at coordinate 67,332 of JUFY01019334.1, read as the reverse complement.
ACGGATCATAGTACACCCACATTGAAAACCCACGGAACAACGTTTCTGAATTTATTTAACATGCGTATATAATACGTGGGTATAAATTTCTACTAGTTATATCGAGACTAGTGTAAGATTTCCCTATAAAATTTTTTACAATACTTTCTTTCGCGCTCCAAGTATTTTGTTTCTCTTATACTTATCATAGAAAAATTCTACATTTTAAAACAATATTTCGGAATTTTATGTCAAATTCTAAAGTAAGAATTTTCAATTGTAAATATTATATATAACAATTTATAAATTTTCATATTAAATGATTATTGACATTTATAAAGTTTTAATGAAGATAAAAGACATTAATTTTATGTTCTTAAATCTCTCGTTTAATGATAATTTAAGTAGACAACAATTTAGATATTTTTCTCACAATATTGTGTTCAATTAATCAATATATTAGTTATAGCAATGTAATTGTTATTTTATTTGCATTCAACACAAGATATGAAAATAATCTGTAATTTCATTAGAAATATTTTCAAAATATTGGAATATTGTTATTAATGTTGTAGAATAATTTTAAAATAAGGAGAGCAAAGAGCAAATATTTTAAACCTTAAAGAACTCTTTTTATGTACGGCACTGTAACAGCCCACATGTATCTTTTCTCACGTATAAAACACTGAAGTCAGTGAGTCATTTGTAAACCCAGAGAAAATCCGACAACTCATATCCCTGAAATTCCCGCTTACTGTTCTCCTTTCTAGACGCAAAATACAAAGAAAAGTGATCTAGCGAAACTCGTATAAAATAATAATAGAGAAAAATAGATCAAGTAAAATAAGAATTTAAAAATAATATGTATTTTACGATATTTTAAATTGATACAATAAAAAAATTCATTTTTTTAAATATGCGATAAAGAAATAAATAAATAAACGCGATGAAGAAATAACAATCGAATTTACCATAGATTGAAATATTATAAACAGACGAATATTGTTGATTAAAATCTTGAAACTACCTCCACTGAAACTATAATAATTAATTACAGAGATCTTAATCTGTTATGAAGACAAATGCATATACTTCATTGCTTGATAACTCAATTTAGACTAGAAGATGAATTTCCCCTACTCCATATTTAATCAAATACTGAAGATGATTTTTACAATGAATCAGCATTTTTTAAACTGATTGTATTGACAATAATTAATCTTCTTAAAAATTGAAAACTGATTCTACGCGAATTAATTAATAGGTAGAAACCTGCATTAATCTGGAACTATTAAATGCACTTTTGTTAGAAAAATGTTTTACATCGACAACAAACTGAATATAGCTTATATTTTTGTACAACTGAAATTCTTGCTCATCTAATCAAATTTTTACAGCAAAAAAGTTTTGTTACACAAATATCAACAAAATGTTTTGTTGTCGAAACAAAATTTTTTTCCGATAAAACGTGTTGCAATTGCTTCGGAACTTCTGTATTTCTCTTTTAGAAATTTAGAAACATTTAACAACTTTAATTCGAAAATATTCGCATTTTAATGGTCATGAATCTCCCAGCGAAATTCAATGCTAACAAATTATTTAATTTGTTTATTATGTACGATTTTCATCTTCACATGCTTTGCACATAACGACCATAACCTCACTTTCTGTATAATGTGTTTTATTCAACACATGAAAGTAAAGCGATATATTCTGTATTGAAACAATCAATAAATTAAAAGGGAAGGAACTACTCTCGATTATTTCTCTTACATTATAAAGAATAATCTTATTAAAACAGAAATATTGAAAAAACAATAAACTCAAACTTACCGAAGTTGCCCGCCATCAGATCTCGCTTCGAAGGTGGGGGTTTGTCATCATCCTTTTTCAATCACAAAAACTATAAATATCCAACACATCACGAAAAAAATGTTATTTATATAGATATCACTTTTCTTTTTCATTTTACGATGAGCATTTGCATAATCACGCACTTTTTGGGCATTTAATTTTAACGCGATATACATTAATTGTGTGTATATATAGATATATATACAACACACTCATTTACAATACGAACACTAGTTGATAGGGCGCTGATGTTCAATGGTAAAATTTTTCTAATATTTATGCATACATCTTAAGTAATTTCTATTCCTCGGGGAAAATAAAAATATTGTATATCTATTCAATGCCGTTTTAGTAAATTTCTGTGTAAACTAAATATGATAAACACTATATTAACAACAAATTAAATGAAAATTTTTGAAATGATTCAAACTAACGTATTACCGCCACGACCGTTAAACACGATACTGAGATGAACACCCTCCGTTCTCTTTCTTATGCGGTCAGCGCCACTGTGAATAAAAGTGGAACTATTTCTTTAAGGTAGTATCACAGTCCTTTATAAAATTATGATTTTTTTTCAAATTTTAATTGTAAACTTCATTTAAAATTTATATTTAATTATTAGACCGTTGCATTTATGAAAAATTTTTAAATAAAAAAATTATTATTTAAAAATTTGAGCTTATAAAAACGAATTATAAAATAATTAAATATTACCTACGTAAAATACGTTCATTACGTGAAAAAAACATTAAGTTACGTATAACCACATTCTAAAACGCGTTTTTGACGTTTTTTGTTTACGGAAAAGTTTATGTGAGCGGTGAAAACTCAATTATTTAGTTTGTTAATTTATTCTTAATTTAATTTGTGAAAAAATGTTTGTTAATAAGGTTTTGTAAAATATTAGACCATTTTTTATGCAGTTCTATAATTGGTAATTATAAAATTGGACGCCACTATGAAATCCTTACATAGAAAAAAATAAAATTCTTTTGAAAAACCGGAAAATTATGGCTATCAGAACAATAGTTTATTTAGGATTAATTTTTCTACTTCTAAATAAAGTTAAATCTGAGGAAAAGATTGAAAATGTAACCTGTCAATTAGAAAAGCCTCTCCGAAAGCAAATTGAGGCTGAACCTTTAAATGGAAGATGTTTGCGAGATATTGTTGTTCAATTTGCAAAATCTCTTAGAACAATTAGTAATGATGAACTAGGAGTAACAATTCTTCAAGAAATGCTTGATAAACAAGAGTTTGTCAATATTTCGAATGGTCCGGAAGTTAAGCTAAAAAATCTGGTAGATAAATTGAATAATAAGCTCAAATCTTATGTTGAATTATTACGACAAAGCAATAGTGTCATCCTACAAATATTACTAAAACACAGTACAAGTAATCATCAAAGTCAAGCTTTTCAATTGAATTTTGTTCGTAATCGAGTTTCTATAAATGAAAAATTTGATATTTGTTCACAAATTTCGAATGGTAAGTTGTACAAACAATTTTTATGTCACTTTATTTTATGCTCTGAAAATTTTTAAATAAATATATTTATTAACAAGATATTCTAAACTTACAGCATTGTCTTCTAATTTAAGAGATCAGGAATGGAAGAATTTGCACATTTTGCCAGTAAATCAACCTGGAACAATGTGTGGTCCACCAAGTTTAGCTCATAATATCGGTCCTCTATTTTTATCTCAATGTAATAGATCAAAACGTGTTATTTTACTTTTGGAACATGGAATGTTTATGTCAGAAGGAGATGTTACTTTAGCTCAAATGACTGCTAAAACGGTTATTGACATGTTATCAGAAACAGATTATGTTACTGTTGTCGGATTAGCTGGACGAGGATCCGTGCATTGCAAGAACGGTTTGGTGAAGGCAAATGATGTCAATAAATTTCATTTAGCACGACATGTAGACACCATCACTCGAACTGGTAAACACATAGCAAAAGATTTACACATCTAAGTAAACATTTAATAAATTCTATTTTATAGAATATAAAAAATGTAATGTTTTTCAGATTCAAATCAAACGTTGGACGTGGATTTCAAATTATTAACGGAAAATTTAACTGGTGAGGTTGTCATTATTCACGTGACCAATATGCTAAAAAATATTTCAAATGTGAAAAGCATCACTGAGGAAATCTCTTCACAAAAATTAACAGCATATCTAAGAACAATATTGATATTATCAGGTAAAGTTTAATTAATCACATTTAGTAACAACTATTATGTATCTAAAAACATTATAAATTTTCATGATCTATATCTTAAAATATTGATAGACACTCAACCGCATTCAAATATCAAAAATATTTCGGAGGATATAATTACATTACCTACACAAAATGTTATGGGCTATGAAATAGCTAAACTCTTCGTTGGATTAAAATGTTCAAGTGACGAAAGAAAAGATTATTATTTGTCTGATCCTTATTTTGAACCGTACACTAAAGCAATGATGATGTCTGTTGGACAAATAACAAATGTAGCTGTTTTATCCCTTGACGTAAAATTAAAAGATTTTCTTGAAGATGTAACTTACTTTAATGCTGGACCAAATACTCATGCAATACTTTTTGATAATAATGAAATAGTTTGGATGCACAGAAATTTTCCTCGAATGGAAATGATAGCGGAGCAACCTTTAAAAGTTTACTTGCACAATATTGAAAACATTGACTCTGAAACAATTCAAATACTTTTAAAAGAATCTGAAGGCTCTAAAATCATTGAGACTAAGTTGGGAATGAAGGTAAGTTTAAGAATAGAAAACTTAAAATAATTTTTTAATTGAAATTTTAATTTGTTTTTTCTATTTCATAGAAACAAATTCATTGGAAACACCTGATTTATAAAGATTTAATAGCATGTGTAATATCTGAGAATAAAGATGATTTCATACCAGTTGCAAAATCAGTGCCACCTTTGCCTTCCAATATTTTGCACCATCGACTTGATTTAATGCTGCAATCTGCCATCAACAAAGATATTTTTTGCTTAAATCACAACAGAATTTCCACTCTCTGTAATTAATTGTCCTATTAATAATTTAATATCATTTATTAATTCAAAATGAATAATTTTGAAAACAATGCTTTTAATTTTCAGCGACTGGAGTGGTTTACCTTTCACCATGGTGTTTTCAATCTCCAACGGAACAACTCAAATTACTGGAAACTGGATCTGCTGTGACAGTTCAAAGCTACATGGCCTATATAAAGGACTTAACGAGACTCCTTGCCAATCCCGGTTTGCATCCTTCAGTGAAACCGGATATTGGAACTTTTGCACAAATTCTCAATCATTTTAAAATTCGACACAATACTAGTTCTTTAAATAAATTTGTCGTTCGAAGGTCAGTAAAGTTTCATTAAATTATTAATAGTTTATTTATACATTCTAAAAAAGTGAAAATGTACAAATAAAAACCTTTTTATTAGATATATTGTTGCTGCTGCAAGTGGAGCAATGGAGATCTATCCAGGTATTGTTCTCGATTCTGAATTGGATCCAAAGAGACGGGCATGGTATGGAAAAGCACTCGAGTATCCAGGCAAAATAGTTTTGACATCGCCATATTTAGATTCTGGTGGTTCAGGCTATGTGGTAACTTTAAGTCACACTGTTTATGAAGGTCGATCAGCAGCATTACATTCGAATAATGATCCTGTCGTGGCAGTTGTTTCAATGGACATCACGATGGGATATTTTTCAAGAATGCTGCGAGAAATGTTTTCCTTCTGTAATGAATCTACTGTTAAGTGTTTTTTGATGGACGACAAAGGCTATCTTGTTTTTCATCCATCAATGCTCGATCCAACAAGCAAAATTGAACAACAACATTTAACGCACAAAGAATTATTAGTAGCGAACGATATTCTCAATCATGAATTTTTCGTTCGAAAAAAATCATGCGCTAGTTATTTGGATGCCACAGCACAGAGATATTATCAATTTAATACTTCATTGGAAGAAGTTTTGACAAATATCGTTCATGGCGAGCATTGCATTAAATATCAAGTTGCTTCTGTTCCTGGAACTAATGTCTTCCTTGGTGTTGTAAATGCAACCTGCAATTTGCATAGATCCTTTTCCTTTTGCCCGTGTAGCACGGTAAGAATCAAATTATAAATATATTTTGTTTGTAATTAAACAAATTATGTTTATTTATTTATTTAATTAAAATTTACAGATGGATAGATGGTGTTTTAACTGTAAGCGAATGGAGCAAATGGAATGTGAATGTCCTTGCGAGTGCTTTCTATATTCAGCGTCATGTGGTCAACAAAATTTCAGTGTTCTGGAACCATGTCCAGCGCCTTACGAACAAGGCATTAGTTCACAATTACTTTGGACACAATCAGTACCTCTGAATTCATGTCCATCTTTTAGTTGTAAAGATTATCAGACTGAAAACGAATGCTTGGGAGTCGTTAATTGTCAGTGGTGTCATTATGATAGCGATGGAGAAACTCCACTGCAGACTCCGTTTTGCTCCGATTTGTCTCTTTGTTTTAGAGGAATTTTCGGTTCCTTGGTCCCCTACGGAGATGGAAGTTATAGTGAGTAAATTCAAATTCAAAGGAATCTTTAATTGGTTCCTTTAAAAGTGCAAATTATTATAGTAATCTTGTTTACAGAAACTCAATCAACGGAGGAAATTGTAGCTCGAGAATGGCCTTCGGTGGGTCCAGTTGCAGGTGGAATTCTTGCCTTTGTCCTGGTTCTGGGAATAAGTCTTTTCTGCTACAGATTGCGATCGGTTCAATCTGGATTAGAGCATCAGTGTTTGCATCTTCATACGTCGCCGGATACTCTGAGAATGACAAATCACGAAGGTGATCCCGAACCCATGGAAATGGATCAAATGAAAAATAATCTTGATTCCCTATTACGAGAAGGTATTGCACCAATTTCGCCTTACCGAGTTTCGACAAATTATCGAAGACCTCCTGGTGGTGACAGTGATCACGGCTATAGTACAATGACTCCTCATGATGATTCGGAACAGCAAACATTTGTTGAGCCTCTGTTAATTGTTGGCGGAAACACGGAATCAGATCTGGTTAAACAAAATAGTCGTGCACCATCACCAATGACGCATTTAGGATCACCGCATCATGTGTTAGCTCCTGTTACTGTTCATCGACACATGGAAGCAAATTTTTGTTAGCACATGCCTAACGAATTATATATATTATATATATATAAAAAAAGATTATTTGACTCAAGTTTCTAATTTTATGACTTGAAAAATGGAAATATACGATTATTTAACTTTTAAATATATTATATATTTTTAATATATTTAAACTTTTCAATAGTCGTGATGTTAGAAACTTAAATCAAGTTAGAAAAAATGTTCCATTTTTTATAAACGTTTGAATAACTGTTTTAAATTAAGAAATATTTCGATAAATATTTTCTTGAGAAAAAAGGGCTTCGACTCAATATCTGTTTTCTATTTTTATAAAAATGATATGCACATTCTTTGCTAAGCGTATTTTTACAAAATTTCTATACCTCAACGGACTCTTTAAAAAGTGGCAATAAGAAACATTACAAGACTTTGTCAACTGTTTTACAAAGTACTCATTTCTATTTTTTAAATTCATGTACATGTTTTTTGTATTGCAACAATGGTGCTTTGCACACGTGAATTGATTGTTTGATTTTGACATTATTTATTTTTCGAGTGAGAATATTTAAAGTACAAACAGGTGGTATGTTCCATTATTTCTTGAAAGTGCCAATTTTACATTTTACAATTGTTCAACTTGACAATCGTATTTACAATTTAATGATGAAAGAATTGAAGACTTTTTTTATGCATTTATACGTATCATTAAGACAATTATTAACAAAAAAATAATATGTCCTTACAATGAATAGTTCACAGACTGATATTTAACATAAATAAATAGTAAAATTTGTACATGTAAAGTATCAAAATTGCTCAGCAAATTTAATAAAAGAAGAAAAACTGCAATGATTTTTAAATCTTGATATTTTTATGTAATTTAGTCACAATTTTAATGAATATGTAAAATTGTATTTAAAATGTTTCGTGAAATTATGATTATTCGATAATTATTTAAATATTCCTCTGTTGTGTTTGTGGACAAATGTTAAAAAGTATTAAAGCTTTCGACAGCAACAAAGTATTTTATTATGAATAGCGCAAACATATATGAATGTATGTTAACTGATATGTAATTAGAAAAATGATAATGAAGTAGATGTATGAATGATTTTTATAAAGTATTTTTATGTAGAAAGACGTGAGTAGTGAAAGTATATTTAAGTTTCTCGATATGTAGAAATTACAATATATTTTGTTAATGCCAGTGAATATAAAAAAAGCAAAATCTTTAATTTGCGAGAATTAAAATCCAGTGAATATTAAGAAAAAAAAAATTTTTTATAACAAAAATCTTGCCGTTACCTGCCATTTATAAAGTTACACATAAAACTATCTTTTTATACATTTTCTATTATTTAAGTAAAAATATGTAAAGCCGTAAAATGTTAAAAATAAAAAGTTTTTTTTAAAGTAAAATATTAATTGTTATTTTTGTTTCTCCTTAATTATTTTGTAATATTTTTTAAATATGGAAATTTCCGTCATGTTTATAAAATTGAAATGTGAAAGAAATTTTCAGAGTTCATTTTTAATCTGTTTTTCCTCCGATGCAATAGACATTCAGATTTTTAGTGTCTATTGTTCAGAGTGAAGACAGTAATTTTATTATTAATGAAATATGAGATACATAAAAACGCGTTAAATTATGTTAATATACAACCTAAGGAACGAAGTCGGGATTTTTTCTTAGAATGACAAATCCTTCCATTATTGGCGTCAATGGAACATATTCTTCAGTTGCTAATTCGGCTCGCTCTCCGTATGCCAAAAGAACGGGAGTTGTGTGTGTCTGGAAACCAGTGATGGTCTTTGGCTTTCCAGCTTGACCGACAACATCGACGGCAAGACCAACTCGTACTGGAACAGCAAGAGGATTCACTTCTTCGTCGAATGTTACAAGCATTCTTGGTTGCATCGCTGCTGCGAGCGTGTACAAAAGATAATGTGATCTTCCAAGAATAACTGAAAAAAAGAAAAAACATTTTATTTACATCAATTATTTTAAATTGAGTTCATGATTTTAAATAACATTAGAATAAAAAATATTTGATGGAAAATTTTTTAGATAGTTACTATTTTTAACATCAAGGAATCCAATCAAGGTGGCTAATAATCCAGCCAAAGCAACCGGACTCAACAACTGTCTGTCACTATGATATGGTGACAAGGTAAGAGTTCCTTTTCCAAGATGAGTAAGACCTTGAGCGATTCGAACCATAAAGAGATTATTAGGATCTTTAGCGTGAAATTGTGCAAGTTGTCTGAGCATTGCAGCTAATCTGGCATTATTCGTACCAGCTCCAACAAGTCCCATTGCAAAAATTGCATTGTGAGCCACTTCAGGATCACTGTCGTGTGAGAATTTCGACAAAGTATCTAAAATATTGAGTTTTGGATTTGATACTGATATAAGACCGAGTGCCAATGGTACAGATCGTCGAATTACAGGTTCACAATATCGCAAAAGATGTCCAAAAGTTCTATACGCCATTTCAGAACCAATCTCTTCTCCCATTGCAATTAAAGCAATTCCAAGTACAGCGATTGCTTGACGAGAACTTAAATCCTTTTCTTTCTCTTCCTTTTTTTCTTCTTTTTTATCCTTGTCCTTGCGATCGCTCTTTTCCTCCTTTTCATTGACAGGTTCATAATGCTCGGAACAAATGTGTAGTAAGTGCTGAATTTTCAAAACATTTCCAGTTCCAGCGTAGGCACAAACTTCGACCAGTGTTGTTGACATGGACTTGAAAGGTTCTGGTACGACCTCCAGAGCTGCGATTATTGCTTCCGCCGCCTCTTGTTTACCCAAGAAGCACAAACCTGAAAGAATGAAAGAAATATTAACACTGAAATTAGTGACATTTAATTAATTGATGCAAAATTCTAACCTAAGCCTAAGGGCAAAAATCTCGCATAAGTATCCTTCAGGTCAGTTTCACTCTTTTCCATCAAAGTGTGCATTATTGATGTGGTAACATAAGCGTTGCACGATCCAACTGCAACCATTCCAAGAGCAAGGCCTGCGACTCCAACGACTTCCCAACTTGATTTTGGATCGCTTAAAACGGGGGTAAGCAAATTTAATACTGCTTCACGATTTGATCCAGCGTAAGCAAGTCCCAAACCGACAATAGCGCCGATTCTCATGGTATTACTGTTGTGAAGTACATAATCTGATAAAAGAGCCAAAGCAGGATCGCACTCGTTTCTAACACCACAATTGACGATTCCACAAGCCAAAAGAGCTCCAGATTTAATGTAATCTTCCGAGGAGTAAAGATATTTATCAATAGGAGTCAAACCACCGTCAACGTCCCATAAAAGTACGAGACCAAGTGATGCTGTTGCGCTCAGCATACCATGCTCCTTATTTTTATATAACCATTTGTTTCCATCCTCAACTAAAAGTTTATCTTGACCGAAAGCTGCATTCACAAATCCATTTACAAAACTGGCAGCCAAATTCTGTCTCGCCGAGTCCACTTGACCACCACCAAACGGCGGTCTCGAGTTTTCCAAGTGGGATTTGTAAACGTCTTCAGGTGTCTTCGGTTCCATTATATCCAATTCTCGAGCAAGATTCAAGAAGTGATTGTTCAAATGAGAATTTGACATAATTTCCACGAGATCGTCAAACTCAATTGTCGATTCCGGTAAGTTGAGGAAAATCTGCTGACGACCAAGCATAAATGCCAACTGCTTTTGTATCGATCTGAAATTTAATGTTTCAAATTTAATTTCAATATTTAACAAAGGTTTTATAGTATTATAAAAGAAAAGACAACTAAGACTTACAGATCTTTGCAGGTTGTAAAAATCTCTTCAATTAATGGTAAATCATTGAGTTGCATCGCCAATCTCACAGCTTGAGGATACTGGCCAAATTTTCTGTAAAGTTTGGCAGCCGCATGTAAGAGAGTACTATTTTCAGGATCGGCTACATAGGGAACGCAACTTGTAAGATAAAGACAAACTCTTTGATAAGCACTCTCATCAACATATTGCTCAAGAAAATCCAATTTCTCAATTTCCATTAATAAATCGCAAGCCTCGGTTTCTGCATTGTGAGCCATATTGTATGGAACAATTTCATGTACAAGATCTATTAATTTCTTGCTGACACCTTCTTTATTCTCCCCTGTAAGTTCATCCCATTCACCGGCTAATTCTCCAGATAAATGTCGAACATATTCGTGTCCCCATTCACTAATTGATTGAGTTGATCCAAATAATCTGTATTTTAGACATTCTCTGCCCTCTCCCATTGTCATTGCGAGAACCGAAATAATGTCCGAGCATAATTCTTTTGCTTTTGGATCAGCGATACTTTCGTAAATTGCTTTCATCGTATCATAATGAGGTCTCATAAATTTCAGGGGCTTCGGTACACTTGTCATCGAAGTTGTCGAGGCCCGAATTTGATTTTGTAGAGACTCAAGAGCTGGATAGTGTAATCTTGTGTTTGCATCTTGAAGACGTTCAACTAAATTTCCTAATTCTTCCTGCAATAATTTATCATCCTCCGACTGAAATAAGAAAATAATTAATTATTACATTTAATTAGAAAGAATCTCCAATATTCAAATATATAATTATTTAATACTAAGAATACAATTTATAATATATTTTTAAATTAAAGGTAGAAAACGTAAACATTGAGCATTACTAAGCAGAATAGAAAAGATGAAAGAGGTTGTGTATGAACCAATATAACCTATCTACAGACAACAGGATATATTTTGTATATTTGTAAACATTGTAAATATTTTACTTTTATTAAATCTGCATTCAAATTCCATTCTTTTGATACTAAAATATCATATAAATTTTGAAAAAGAGGTTTTGATTTCATTTCGAAAATATTCTATCAAAACTTAATTTTTTAGTAGTAGCAAACACACTAATAAACTAATGATATAGTATAATTTTGTATAAATACAGAGAATAGGGTAAAATTAATAAATATATAAAATAAAAAATAAAACACGGATAAAACAATGCCGAAATAAAAAGAGACAATCAACTTTACAAATGTAAAATTGAACACCTACCAATTCGGTTTTTTCATCCTCTTTTTCATTTTTAACTTCTTTCTTTTGCTTTTCTTCCGATTTGGTACTCTCAGGCATTTTTCTCTTAAATACACAATAATTTATCAAAAGAAAATTGAATTTGTCACAATCACACGTAATGAGCAGTCAAAAAGTGAGGTTAGAAATGAATTTACAAGAATGTTTGCGAGTCACTGTGAACTTTGACAGCTGGCGCCATTACGGTAGTTTTCTCCACTCTTTATGACATTTTTAAAAACAAAAATACGTATATAATATACATTTTTATTTTTAAAAGGTAGACGAAAATATATTCAAACTTTTCGAAAATTAATTTTTAAGTTAAAGTCTATTTACTTTGAAATAAATAGCAAAGAGTTGTGTTTAAATTTAGCGCTTTGCCGCCATTGCATTTTCAATGGACCAATAGGAGAAAATGTTCATTATGAAAAATAATAATAATAAAACAACGAGGACGACGATAATGTCTACAATACTTGGTTAAAAAGAATAAGAGAATTCATATAAACTTTTACAGTAGTATTGAGTAGTATCTGATGAAGTCCGTTGTCGGTTAGTTATTGTTTAATTATATGTCTTAATTGTAAAGACAAATTCTCCACAAGTATAGAGATTAGAGCAAAGAAAGTTTTACTTGTCCGATGTATTTTTAATTTGTCAAAGTGATGCAAAGAGAAAAATACAAAATAAGCTTACAATGTATTAATTTGAGATAGCATCCGCAATGGTACGGAGCCGAGCAAGTCGTGGGAGTCACACATGGGTTGAAAACCTCAATATCGAAAGGTGAGAAAGAATATAGTGAGTGTTCAACCCCCCCAAGGGAAGAGTTTCAGTACGTGCATTCGGTTTATCTACCTGCTTCTAAAACCAAGATGGCATCTACAAGTCAAGCCGCGAATTCACCAGGAGTTTCTACCGCGACGACGACACCTTCGTCAAAATCTCAATCTCCTCCGGTCATAAATTCTCAACTAGGCGATGGTAATCGAGGCAACAATTTTGAACCTCTCGATAAAAGTTCTTCAAACACGCTCAAGGTAAATTAATCAAAATGTATCATTGTATCTCCTTAATTAAAAAAGTTACAAGCTTCTTAATAATTCTCTTATTACAAATTTTAATCTCCCTTTCCGAAAGTAACAATATTTGTTTACTAGAAACAATAATCATAGTAAATAGGAGAATTTTTTAAATGTTTTTTTATAAATAATTTGATTACACTAAGTTTGAAAGTTTATAACATCGTACAAAAGTGTAAATGTTACTTATAAATAGATGCATTAGTATATTTTAATATTATGTATATATTATTTAATATTTTTAAAATAGTCAGTATATATTTGAAAAAGAGAACTGACTAAGTTGAACTTTTATCTTTCTTTTGTGTCATGCTTATATTTCAAAATGAAAAGTTATTGAAATAATGTGAAATAAATATTAGTATAATTACATTGGACAATGAATGTTTTTATTTTAGCGCAATCCGAAAATGGAGTTGAGCAAAACAGATTTGGTCGAGTTATTAGGATATTTAGAAGGTGAACTTCAAGCACGAGACATTGTTATAGCAGCGTTAAAAGTAATTATAATTATTTACGGTATTGGAAGTAGAAAAGTCAATATACTTGAGAGTTTAAAACTTATTTTTATTTTTGTTTAGTCGGAGAAAATGAAACACCTATTGAGTTCTCGGTATCGGAGCGGTACTTCTGATCCTCATTCAGCTCTCGCTAGAGACATAGCTATAGTTGGTGGAACAATTGGTCCCCAAGGAAGTCAAGTTGATCAACAAACTGCAAGCTTAGAAGCTCTAATCACACAACAAAGGCGCATGCAGTGTCGCATGGCTAAAGTTCTCAAAGAAGCTGAAATTAGACATCGAGCAGTAAGATAATTTATTTTAATAAGAATTTTATTTTTTTCCCCAAAAGAATAATTTTAAATATTATTTCTTTTTTTCTTTCCTTTATTTCTGTATCAAAAATTCTACAAAACAAAAAAATTTCATTTGTCTAGGTAATCAAAGAATTGGAAGAAGAAAAGAGAAAACATGAGCACGATACAGCTCAGGGAGATGACATCACTTACGGACTCGAGAAAGAAAGAACACGCTTGAAAAAGGAATTAGAATTAGAAAAGCTTGATAAAAAGCGAGTAGAACAGGATTTGAAAAAGTTGAATGATACTTTAGATGAAGAAAAGAGTCGACAGAAGCAAATAGTACTTTTACTGCTCGCCGAAAGAAAGAAGATAATAATGAAATATATAGAAGAAAGAAAAAGATCCGAGGATTTGGCGCAGATTTTAAGTGAAGAGAAGGTTCGAATTGATTCAATGGCCGAGGGTCTCGAGGAGGAAAGTAAAAAATCTCTTCAAATGGAAGCTGAATTAGAAAAGCAACTAGCACAATTCGATATCGAGAGACAACAGTATAGACAGGCTTTGACAAAAGAAGAGAAAAAAGTCAAGGACCTTGAAGCGGAATTAGAAAAGCTTAAAGCGGAAATTGAAACTGGCAAGGAGACGCAGGCACGTGGCCCTATTCGTGGTGTGGGTGCAACTCCTCCACCTCCACCTGCGAAACCCGCAAATTTAACAGCTTTGCCGACTCTCAAACCTGTTAATTCGCCCCAAACAAGTAAGTTTATTAAAAATATTTTTGCATTATTATAAAATATTTTAATACAAGTAAAAAACGAAGCAATGATTCGTTTATTTGATCTACTTTTTGTATATTTAAATAATTATAAATATCTGTCTAGTTAAAGGAGCTGTTTTAGGCACGGGTACTCCAATGGTGAGCAGTAAAGTTGTTCAGCCAACAGCTACAGTTTCTAGTGTACCAGTTAGTGGTCCCAGTAAGTTTAATTTTCGAATAATTTAAGCAAATTTTACACAGTAATTTTAATTTTACGAGTAAATTGAATTTCTATTTTTCTAGCTACAGGAATAGCCAGATCTGTAACTCCTGGACAAGCGATACGAGGAACGGCATTTACACCGAGTAATCCTGCATCAACTGCAGAAGCGCCACCCACCACTGAAGCTCAGGTAACCTTTCCACACTATCCAGCACACTCTACGCTAATTTAACGACTATCGAAATCTACTTGTGGTAGTTACGATGTACTCAATCAATTTATCGCTTTGCAAATGGTGAATCGTAATTTCTTTGCAAATACTTGCAAGACTGACTTTTTAGTTAATTTTTACACAAAGGCAGCACAAGGAAACATTTTTTTTTCTTTTTTTAAATATTACATTAATGGAAAACGATTTCTCGGACCGATTCTGTTTTTACTCCTAAACAGTGATAAATGCACTTTCTATTTTTAGTTTTTAAAAATTTTCCAAATGTAAAAGTTAAACATATCACTAGGAAAAAAACTAATTATAAAAATGCTGTTTGAATGAAAGTAGTTTCAGATTTTTAGAATTAGCTTTATTAGAAAAATAATAAGAATTCTTTTTAGACTTCCTTTTAAGAATTTTACATATCCAAAGTTTTAATGTGTTATATTGATTTTAGAATCAAGATTAATCAAAATGTTTTTAAAGCATTTTTGATTATTTAAATTTATATTTAACCATTTTTAATTGTTTTTATAAATTTCAAAGATTCATTTTTAAGATTAAGAATTTTTTTTATATTAATATATTATGTAGTTGTGCAAAAACACTATTAGTTCGAGAGGTATATTTATATTCCTCTATAATTTATTTTTATGTATATACTACATAATTTTAGAATTTTTACCACATTAGTAATTATAGTTTTTAAACAGAAAGTCATTGAATTTAAGAAATTCAAAGATATATCTAAGATAGAAAAATTTATCTAGTCTCGTACCTTTTGTAGTTAAAGGTTTTACCTTGTTCAAAATGCATAAAGTAAGCTTACATATTTAAAAGTCAGGAACTAGGCACCTATTTTTGATTAGCATTCAAAAATTTAGTATTTAAATGCAGTCATTTAAAGGTAAAAAAAAGTATGTTTTTTAAAATGTGTATAAAGTGTCATATAAATTACTTTATTTATGGAAACTCTTAAACCAGTATTTTAAGAAACTTTACCCTTCAATTTTAATTGAATATTTCCAGTTTTATATATTTATGTTAGACAAACATTTTAAATATTTGTTTTCAATTACTTTTAAAAATTTTTTTCATTGAAAACACTTTTTAAAATCATTTTTCAATTTGATTTTAAGATAAAACACTTTATTCCACGTTTTAATTTGTATACACAATATTATTATTTAGAATGTATACTGAATCCTAAATCAATTAAAAGAAAAAGTAACTTACCTCTGAGCTTTATTCATGAGTTTTCCTTGCTTATTTTCCTAAAAGCACCTTTTTATTTTAGCAAGCTATACATATTTAGTTCTCTTTTTTCATATTAGAAAGAATTAGATTTTTTTCCTGTAAACTGAGGGCGCGGTTATATCATCTATTTGGCAAACTTTCTTTATTGTCTTTTTTTACTTTATCTTCTGTTCATTTTACAAATCTTTGTAATTTATTGTAAAATTTTGTGACCGTTAATTTTTACAGATTTAAAAAAAAATGGTTTTTAGTACCTTCAAATTATCGTCTGTTAATTTTACAGATTTGCTTAATGGTTTTTAGCGTTTTTAGCTCTGGAATTATTTAGAAGCAATGATCGTGTCGTTTGTCCTGCATATTGAGGGACAACTCAAAACACGACGCTGAGAATTTCCTGCAAGATTAACTCGGTATTGGCTTGAATAATGATTTTCCGTTTTTTATCACTCACCCTCTTAGCTTTTCTTTTATATATTATTTTCCGCTTTTGGTTCAGCACACCGACTCTTAATCAGAACAAACAAAACAAAAAAGAAATAAAATGAAAAAATACATATTTGCTGCGTCGCGCGAAACAAGTGAGATTAATTTTCACTTCCGTTAAAAAGGAATTTCGTGTATCTTAATTCCTCAGGCAGTACACAAACGACCAGTTGTCCCAGCTCCTGCGAATTCTGGTGCAGGAGGCACAAAAGTCGTCGCTCCTTCAACTCAAACACCGGGCAAACTTCCAACTTTTAATGCAAATGCAACATCAGCTTCTCCAGCATCGGGAATATTACCAGTTAAAAAACCACCAGTTTCACGTGGAGTGCCACCACCAGTTCCACCAAATAAACCAGTGGTACCGCCGAAGAAGGAAGCTGCATATCTTCGAAGAACCGAATCGTCACAATTGGCCACAGATAAATTTATAAAACCAGTTGCAATCAATGCTGCCGCTACAAATCTTCAAAATCAACAACCCATCACAGTGTCGACGCACTCCACTGAAGAAGAGGTCAGTAATGCTATTTAAATTATCCCTAAAATGAGAATTATTTAATGCAAACATTGTGAAGGAATTTCCTCTTAGATTGTCAATCATTGTATGATGGATATATATTTGTTTTTCCTCAAAAACAGAAAGATCATCAAGCTGGAGGAAAATTATTAAAAGAATAATAAATCTTTAAGAGAAAGTTAAAAAGAGAACAGCAGACAAGAAAAGACTCTCGAGAAATTACTCTTTAATCCAGTGTTTGAAATATTTTATAATTGAATAATAATTCAATTTTTTTTTCAAAACATATAATTTTCAACTGATACTTAAAATCAAAAAGATTTTCGAA
Source organism: Leptopilina clavipes (assembly GCA_001855655.1). Lineage (NCBI taxonomy): Eukaryota > Metazoa > Arthropoda > Insecta > Hymenoptera > Figitidae > Leptopilina > Leptopilina clavipes. Next base: position 49,598 of record JUFY01019334.1, on the reverse strand, counting down.
AAAATTTTACATGATAATAATTTAACAGTTTATATAAATTTTTTTTAATTATATTTTTATACCTCAATTTTGTCACAATGAATTATTTATATCGTAATTTCTCGAAATTTTTTCTTGAACAGGTAAATTCAGTACGTTGTAAATAATTGAAATTATTTGTGTATGTAAATTTAAAATATTGATAGACTACATTGAGATTTACATAATTAATGATTGTATAATTTATATTCTTAAAATGTAAGGCAGCTTCTACTAGATAAAATGAAACTTAATTATATATTTGAAATATTCAAAAATAGGAGATACCTGTTTAATTTATCACGACAGTACCGAGCTGTATTGTATATGACTAAAATAATAATGACAATGCGCTATGCAAATAAAAACACTAAATAGAGTTGTCTATTAATGTGCAGAACGTCACTGATTCAAATCAGTTTGATAATAATTGTAAACGCTAATTTTGTTTGAAATTGCAAAATTTACAATTATTGGATCAGAATTTCTTGGATGAATCAAAGTTGCTTTTTCGAAGACATTCTGACACAATTTTATGCGATTTAGTTTAATTAAATTTCTTAATGTTTAATACACTGCCTCTATTCGACTTGCGTTCGAATAATACAAAAACCATGATTTTCATTTTCTGTTTTATGCAGAAAAATAAATGCTTCCACTTCAAATACAATAACAAAAAAAAGCAGCACATAATATGAAAAAACAATAAATAATTAAAGTGATATTTAAGTAATAGTGAAAAATAATCGCGTTGTTATACGCAAAAGCGTTTGATTTTTTTTCACAAATAGTCAACTAGTGTGATAGCAAGTCAACCTTTTACCAGAATTTACAAAATGGAACTTGTAATCAAAATGCATAATATCTTATTTCTATTTGTTAGAAAGGATAAAAATGCTGCCAAGAAAGAATTAATTTTGAGATTATATATAATATACATATAATAGACTCATAAGAAATATTATTCCATGTATAGTCGATGTCAATGAAAAATAGACCAACTCAAGGATTGTTTTACTAGAATTATTATAATGTAAATAGAAAATTATTATATAGTCTCATTTAAAAGAGAAAAATGTAATTGTATTAAATCAATTGTCACAAGATTCACTTTGTATAGAAATTCTGTTATATTTTGTTTATTTTTTATTATCGATTAAAATTTTTATTAAAATTCTTTTTCATTTTAATTGCAAAGCTATGACAACATGTTATTTATCTGAAAATTAGAGTAAACGTTTAATATTTTAAGTAATTACATTTATAATATTTTTATTAAAAATTAAATTCACAATATTCTATAAAAAGTGAATACTTTGTAGAATTCTTAATGATTTAATTCATAAAGATATACAGAAAATTATTAAGAGATTTGCCAAAATTTTATGGCAGCAGACTTTATATAGTTGCGTGTAAATATTTACAAATATTGCACATATAGAGATAATTGTGACGAAAGCGCGAGATATGTTTGTTTGTTTTGTTTTTTTTTTAATAATTTGTGTAATATGAATTTATAGACAAATTCAAAATTATGATAAATAATATGAATATTTGTCTTTGTGGTCCAAGGAAAAATAGAAATCATTTTCTTAGAATAGGGATTTCCATTGTACATATTTTTAATATTTAAATTAATAGGTCAAAACATCAATATTATTGAAAACATGAGAAAGTGAATATTCATTTTTTATTACACATATATAGGAAAATTTTGAACTTATAATTTGTTATTTATGTATATTTGTATATTCTTTATATTAACTTTTTTTAACAAATGAAAAAAAATTATTTTATTTGTTAAAAGAAGATTTTTTTGAGACACGACTAATTTATTTCTGGATTTTTTAATTCATTAGTTGTAGCAGTAATAAATTGTTATTGATAATTTGTTTTTTTTTAGAAAGTATGTAAATAGACGAAATTAGAAAGATATTTCTATTGATGTTATGTTGTAAATAACTAGAATAGATTTGTTTCATTAAACGTGCAATTTAATATCTCACTTTTAATTACAGTGCAATGGTTTCCTCAAATTAAGGAAGCAGATTCTATTTTTTAAATTATAGAATTTTCTTTTCTTTTCTTGAGGTAATTCCCTATTTTGTAGATTAAAAAAAAATAACACAAAGATCTCAATGAAAAAACTATATGTGTAGATAACCTGGACCCATTGTACTTAAATTACAAATTAGGAGCCTTATGAAAAGTATAAACGTAATGTTGACATACACACAGACACACACACATAAATTAGACAAAAACGAAAATTAAAAAACTTTTTCATCCTTTTTGTCATGACTGAATTATTTTAGAAATGTTTTAAGTGCGTCGTTTCAAATACTGTGAAAGAAATAGTGTTACATTGTTTAAGTCTTTGTAAAACTTTTGTATCGTAAACATTTTGCGAAAAAATAAAATGCAAATTGTTTGCGAGATCTGTAATTAATAATTGAATCTGATGGGCAATCAAATTTTGATATTAATTAACATAAAATACATTGCGGATTAAACTCTAATTAATTGTTGGAAATGTTTTTGTTTAAAAGAATTTTTTTTGTATATAAAAGCAGAAAACTAGGAAAATATCAATATCAAATTGCTGGTCAGAAATATTGTGAAGTAATGGATAAAAAAAAGTATTAATGTACCAATTACATAGAAGTTTGTAAAAGTTTTTCCACTTAATGATGTTACAGTGGAGCTCATAAACACATGACTCATTTATAACGATTAACAATAAGCTTTTCTCATGATTTTTTGTATATGCCATCATGCAATTTAATGAAAAAAAATGTAATCAGAGTGCTGTAAAAATTATAAAGATATTGCAAATCACGATAAGAAGAAAAAACATTTTATTTCACCCAAAATATTTGATATTGTTTTATATTTAAATTAAATAAAAGTGATTTTATGTTATCAAACTTAATGATAGGAAAGAGAAATTCTTTAAGAGAAGTTTATTTCTAGTCCAAATAAATTCAAAATTTATTTATTGCAATGAACATATATAAAATGTGCTATAAATTGTAAAATCGCAACAAATTCAATAAGAATTCTTTCATTAAAGTAGTTTTTTTCTTGTTTACATACCTTTTTCTGTTTCAATACGTTGGAATCTTAAATTATTTGTTATAAATATTTTTAAATGCGGTTTGCTGACAATCAAACATCTAACTGTGGAAAGTATTTTCACAATTTTTATCTTTCGTTTCCTTGAAAATGCTGAATTTATTTATTAAATCAGCAATTGATATTTCTCCATGAACGACATTATCCCTCGTTCTTACATTAACAGTGCCGGCACTCTTTTCTTTCTCTCCGACAACTAAACAAAAACAATTGTCAAATTAAATAGTATTATTGTTCATGATTATTTAATATTAGTTATAAATTTCATATTAACTAGGTATTGTTTTTCAAAATTCATAAAGATTATCGTAGTTTATAAATTTTTAATGTGTGCAATATTTACCTAAGATGAAATTAAATTGTGCCAACTGAGCATTTCGAACTTTTTTATTCATCGTGTCACTATCGTCGATATCAACTTCAGCCATGAATTTGGCAGCCGCAAGTTTTTCTTTTACTGTAATTGCGTAGTCATTAAACATTGGACCAACTGGAATCACCATTACTTGACGAGGTGAAAGCCAGAATGGCCATTTTCCAGCATAAGATTCGGTAAGAATAGCTATCATTCGTTCTACAGATCCCAAAATTGCTCTATGAATGATCACTGGTCTCTTTTTTTCACTAGTTTCGCTAAAAAAAAAATTGAAAACATTCAACTTATTAATAAAACCTGTCAAAAATTTTTTTAAGGTTAAAATAAATATTTTGACAAACCTGGTGTACGATAAGTTAAATCTAATTGGCATTTGGAAATCTAATTGAACAGTGGCGCATTGATGTGCTCGTTTCAAGGCATCAGTTATCGTGATATCAATTTTTGGGCCATAGAAAGCACCATCTTGCGGATTTTCCTTCCATGGCTCGCCAAACTTGTTCAAACTGTCAGACAGTGCTTTTTCAGCCTGATTCCAAACTTCCAAATCGCCCAAATATTTTTCAGGCCTAGTTGATAAAACAAGATTGAATGTAAATCCAAAAACGGAATACACGTGTTTCAGAAAATCCAGTGCACCCAACACTTCGTCCTTGATTTGATCTACGGTGCAAAAGATGTGAGCATCGTCTTGTTGAAATCTTCTCACTCTCGTCAATCCGGTAAGTGCACCTGATAATTCATTGCGATGCAATACTCCAAAATCTGCCATTCTCAATGGAAGTTCCCTCCATGACCTGTTGCGCACATCAAAAATCATACAATGTCCAGGACAATTCATTGGCTTTAGAGCATAAGTTTCTTTCTCAACGTCAAAAGCAAACATATTTTCTGCATAATGTTCCCAGTGTCCGGAAGTTTGCCAGAGTTTTGTGTTGTAAATATTAGGCGTCACGACTTCCTGAAATCCACGCTTTTTATATTCTGAGCGTATAAATTCGATTAAAGTGTTATAAATATGTGCACCCCTTGGCTGGAAGAAACACGAACCAGGAGATAATTCGTGGAAGAAAAACAATTCTTGTTCTCTTCCAATTTTTCTATGATCCCGTTTCGCAGCTTCTTCTTGAAACTTTTCCCATTCTTTCAATTGTTTATTATCTGGGAAGCTAATTCCATAAACTCTTTGTAGAGTTTCGGCATTGGCATTACCTTCCCAATAGGATGATGAGTTCTTCGTAATCTTGGCTGCCTTGATCTTTCCAGTGTGTCTTACGTGAGGACCTCGGCATAAATCTATCAAAGATCCACATCTATAAACAGTTGTGGTGGGCGTTTTCACTTTCTCGTTTAGAATTCGAACTTTAAATTCATTATATTTAAACATCTCGAGAAGATCTTCTTTCTTCATTTCAAGTCTCTCGAAAGGCTGTTTCTCCTTGGCTATATTTTTACAAAGACCATCGATATAAGGAAAGTCGACATTCGAAATACCCTTATCTCCAATAAACATATCGTAATAGAATCCATTTTCTATTGGTGGTCCGTAACATAGACAACCTCCGTAAACGCGTTCCATCGCTTCGCCGAGAATGTGAGCACTTGAATGCCAAAATACTTGCTGCGCCTCAGGATCATCGAATTTTAAAAGCTGTAGTTTACAATCAGATTCCAGAGGTCTATCCAAATCCCAGAGTTCATTGTTGACTTTGGAAATGACTGCGTTGTCTGCCAAACCAGTACTTATCCCCTTGGCAACTTCATAAGGAGTTGTACGCCATGATTCACCAGTTACTTCTTTTCCATCAGGAAGGGTAATTTTTATTTCCTTTGGAATTTTTGCAGCCAGTTCCGCTTCATATTCGGCTTTCAATTTATCGTAAAGATTGATTCGATCCTAGAACAAATTTTGAGTATGTTTTTAAGTATTTAATCAGTCTTATTTAGTAAACTTTTTTTTGGAAAAATATTAATAAATCCTAACCTGCAAACAAAACAATGATATAATTACTGTTATATTTTCAACTTGCTGAGACGTATGCGAAGATTATAATTTATAGTTATCATTATTTAGATTTTTAACAGGTAGAGAATATATTTATTCTTTTCTTATTAATTATAAAACAGTGCATACCTGAATATAAGCAGGAGGTGGATTTAGCTCCGAAAGCGTGCTCTTCTCTGTTGCATTTCCTTTGGGGGGTTTCATTTTCTTCTAAACAGAAATAAATAATCATTTTACAAATATGAAAATTTTTGTTACAATAAAGATACTTATTTAACTGTTATTTTAAAAATTGATAATAAAGTCACGTTTGGAGCACTCTCGAAACAGGAAAAGGTTACGTCAGATTATTGATCACGCACAATGCCTTGGTAAAACAATATCTCAAAAATTGATATGAAAGTTGTTGGTTATCGACATAGTTAATAGTTATTTTAACAATATATTGACAAAATAAATAATACAAAAAGCAAACATCTTAATAGAATTCGTTATAACCAACCGCAGCATGTGTCCATTTAAAGCGGCATTGAACAACGCTCAATACCCGGATTCGTAAATTTGTCAACATTTCTTTTAATAATTATACAAGTTAACAAAAAAACATGTTGAATTTGAATTTTCATGCCTTTTCATCTTTTAAAGTCACGTTCTGCACTCCAGTTGCCACGTCTTCAACCATTCTTGAAAGAGATTGCAAATGCAACTGATTTAATAAAAACTTTCAAACTCACACGTTGCTTTAAAACATGAAAATTTAGGTTAGAATCGAAATGGAGAATAATAACTGATGCTAATGGAGTGGGAGTAACGTTGACAGATGGTAGAAGTTACTTTATCTGTAATTAACAATTTTAATTACTATTACATTACGAAAATGGTTGTTTTAAAAAAATAGTGATAAGCACTTTTGTATGTCTTTATAAAAATTATATATAAACTATTTTTAATTACAGGGACAAAAAAAGATCGATCCTGCCAGGATTCGAACCTGGAATCTTCTGATCCGTAGTCAGACGCGTTATCCGTTGCGCCACAGGACCTTGTGCTACGACTTTCTGTAAACGATGTTCACAAATCCCACATGAAAGTAATTATTTAAATTAATCAACATATTTTAAAAATCACGAATTTATTTATTATTTAGGGAGAAAAGTATTTTATTATCAATCGCTCCCAGAAATAGTATTCAAGTTCTTTTTGTATAAAAATCTTTATTATTAATCTTCTGGTTGAACAAAATTAAATTTGAATGGTTCATTTGATGCGTCAGAATTAAATAAACTACTTGTTAAAGTTGTGGATTTTTCTGATTCATTTTCTATATTAGAATCTGAAGTAGGCTTTACATGTGATTTTTTTAAAAATGAACTTTTGTTTGTTGATGCTGGAGATGTGAATTTTATAGTAGTTGTAGATTTTTTGTATTTTTTTTCATCTTCTGACATTTTTGCCCTGTAATCACCGAATGTGTTTCTCATGATCTGACGCTTTTTTATCAATGAAGCTGAATTACTTTTTAAAGTATTGAGATTTTTGCTGGCAATATATAATTGTTTGTCCGTCATTTTTCCATCAATTAGAATAGTCTGCAATTGTTGAATACACCAAAGGAGTTCTATTTCAAATCTATCTTCAGCCTCAATTGTAAGTCCACTTCTTGTGGATTCTGAGGATATTGTACTTAGAGTACTACTTAGAGCTTTTGAATTTTGCTCTACATTTGCAGGTAACTATAAAGAAATAAATTATGTAATGAATGTTAATTAATACTGAAAAATTGTGATTTTTGTAATGACATACTATTGTAACCCCAAATTTTTATAATGAAGGTTAACAATTTTATAGATTATTTTACCTTTTTTGGTTTTGGAGGCATCTTATTTATTTAAATTGTTGAACCTAATAAAAATCTATATTATTTATAACAGTTGTCTATATGAAACATTGTTTTGTTTATCAAAATTAATATTCACATGCACGTTTGTTGTCAAGCAAGGTTGAGTAACTATAAAATAATATCTTATCCTGTGAAAGGCTTAGGGTATGTTCACATCTTAATTATACATGCCCATTCCTGCATTGAAATAAACATTTGTAAACTCAACTTAATAATAGATGGCGCTGCTAGAGGCCACGAACTATGTAATAAACAAAGAGAAAAAGATCTGTCAAAATCAAATGTCAAAAACGTCAAAAATATCTAATGATCTACTTTTTGTTTATTAATTTGTACAGATTTTTTTTTATAATTTGGAATATAACAACAAAAAATTATGATGCATTTTATTATCAGACGTACGTATAATTATATATAATAGTAAATACCCTTTCATTACAGGAAATTAATTTTACATTGTTTGTGTTTTTTCTATATTTTTGACATAATATTATGAACTTTCTACGATTTTAACAGTTAGAATTATATCAATTGTTTTAATTTGACACTTTATAACGAATCATCAGAAACATTTTAGAGAACTTGTCAAAAGAAAGATAGGTTATGTTTACATGGATGTTTAAATCATTTTATTTTTTTCAAAGCTACGATTTATTTTTTTGCTTAATAGTAATATTAAATAAATAATGGATACCTCTTCTTATCAGAAATTAGAACAACGATTTCGAAATATGAACTATGAAAGTAATGAAAGTCAATCAAATGATGACATTTATGATGTAAATCCTCATTCGATTTATAATATCCCAGGTTACTTTTATTTATTTTACTTGAAACTTTCTTTAAAATTTTCTGTATTTAAATTTAATATCTAAATAATAATTGACATTTTTCATTTTATTTCTTTTATTTCTTCTTTGATAGAAAATACATGATTTTTAATTTTCTGTTTACTGTTTATTTTATAACAGTATAAAATAATTTTATTTGAACTTATATACATTAAATTCAATTGTAATTGTCTAATTTTAAAGAACCGCCAACTGAAGAAGATCCATTGACCAAAGAAAGGAACGAAAAATGCTGTAAATGTTCAAAGAGTGGATTTGGAATAATTTGTTGCTGCTTTTTTATTTTATCCGTGGCAATTACAACGGCTTTAATTTTACAATTGAAATATGGAGAGAATATTCCTGAGGTAAGTGGAAAAAATTGTTTCAAGTAGTTCAATTCAAGTAGTTACAATTATTTTTAGAATTATTCAAAAATTGAGAAACTTAAAAAATATTCTTTAGGGTGTAACAAATCATGGTGCTGTAGCTACAGATTACACGAATTGTTCTCAAATTGGAACAAAAATACTTAGAAAAGGTGGTAATTCTATAGATGCTGCAATTGCTGCCACTATTTGCATGACAGTCGTTGCGCCACATAAAACCGGTCTTGGCGGGTATATAAAAATAATTGATCATTAAAAGTTAATTTGAAATTTGTTTAAAAAACATTTCTTTTATTGTTTATTATATGTGATAATTTTTTTTCTTTCAGAGGAGGATTCATGATGATTTACAATCAAAAGGGACAAGAAACACCTCTTATTATCGACTTTCTAAAAAATACAGTTGACGGTTTGTGGAATAATTTTTTCATCATCGTTAATAATAAGAATGAAATAATCTATGGAATTTTTTTGAATGAGAAATATTTTTTAGGACAATTTGGAAAAGCTAATACAAGAATACCTGCAGTATTAAGAGCCCTGGAATTACAACAAGCTTTACAGGGTAAATTATCATGGCACGAGCTAATTGAACCATCAATTTTATTAGCTAGAAATGGATTTATAGTTTCAAGAGAATTTGCTAATGAAATATTAAAACACGCTGATTATGAGAAAAAATTTGGTTCAGTTCATGGAGGAGAAACGTTTACAATGCCAAATCTTGCTAATACTTTAGAAATGATTGCTCAACATGGTGCTGATGGTTCGTTTTTAATATTACCGCATATTTGGCTTTTTTGTATTTTTGCTTTTTTTATTTAGTAGTCATTTGATTTGTTGCTTAATTAATTTTTGCTTTTGTTTTTATTTGTTGGTTTGAATTTTTTGACATTTGCGTATTCAGTCATCTACAATGGTTCATTATCAAAGAAAATTACTGAGAAAATTGGTAGTGACGAGGCACTTTTACATGATTTGGCAAACTACAAACCACAAGTTTACACAGCAAATAAAATGATGCTTTTTCAACATACAGTATTTTATCCACCTCACGCGAATCTTTTAGAATTGTCATTAAGAGATTTGGATAAACTTCATATTCAGAAGAATAATGCATCCACAATTGAAGCACAAATACAAGTCGCCGATACTCTCATTAATGCAAATCTCATCAGTCAAGATTTAAGTAGTTAGTTTTTTTGTACTATTACAAATATTTAATTTTGCTATTTTTTCTGACACCAATTTGAGGATTTATTTTCTGCACAAGTTTTTATTTAGCTTTGTATTGTTTTTATTAAATTTATTCATGTTTTGTGCGAAAAGAATTTAATTTAAAAAATTAATTTAGTGATTTTTATTATTTTCCAACAGTAACACAACGTAAATATACTGGTGTCGTAGCAATTGATTGGCAAGGAACTTATGTGTCCATTGTAACGTGAGTATATTGAATCTTTTAATTTAATTAAAATTAAATCAATTTTTTCTACGTATTAATTAATTTTTCAATTAAAATAAATAATTCTTTTAAAATTAAATAGAGGTTTAAACAAACCGTTAAATGTGTCTCTAATAATGGATACCGGATTTTTTCTGGATACGATTGACGATGTTGACGAATTAATGACTTTAACTCCAATAATATTTCATGACAATGTCCCTATTTGTGGATCAAGTGGTTCATTTAATTCAGATGATCCTATTGTCACTGGACAAATTCTTTATAATTTTCTTGCACGCGATATGAATCTATCAACGACAATAGAATATCCAAGGTATGAGAACAATTAATTTGCAAAAGAAAAAGTATTTTACCATTTTTTTTTTTTAATTTATATTCATAATTATCGTTTCAGATATTATTTATTGCCCGATGGTGTAACGATTGAAAGTGATAATAATTTTGCCATCGATATGGCAATAACAAATCACTTAAATATTATTAATTCATCACGTGTCAATGGAAATTCCATATTGAAAAGTATTAATATGATTATCAAAAGAAGAAATACAATAGCAAGTCATTCGGATAGTAGAGGGGACGGTTTAGCATCTCGATTTTAAAAAACAAAATTTTTTGTAAACGAAAGAATCGAATTCTTTTTTATAATTTTTTTTTTAATATAATCAATGTTTCTCAGAGAAACATTACAGACTGATGGAATATTTTTTAAAAATCTTTTTTGTACTTTAGATACTAACTGTAAAACAAAAGTATTTATTAACTGTAATTTATTGTTAATTGTTTACTTATTTTTATATAATAAACGTGCCTTTTACATGTTAAAAATCTTGTGTTTCAAATAATTATTCAAGTTTTACACTTAAAAATTATAATTATTTATTAACATTTTTAAATTATAATGTTCTTATAAAAGAGTTTATTTGAGAAAAAAAAACTCTTTGAAAGAGCTGAAAAAAATGTAATGCAAAAACAAAATATAACAAAATCTTTTTTTTACAATTCAGTCTTATTTGATTTTCATTGTGAAAATGCATTAAATTTTCGCTTTCTGTTCAAGTAACGTATACTTTTTGTGTTCTTCTTCCATCTTAATTTGTTTAATGCGCGCATAAGCTCCACTGCCAAATAATACAACTAAATTACTTACCCACCATAAACTTGGTTTACTTTCATTGTAACAATAAGTTGCAAGCACTGTTTGTACACACGCTTTCGCTGTTCCACTAATATTATGCGTCAATGGTGATGTTACTTTTATTTGAAGCATTGTAACATATCCAATGGAAAAACCACAAATTCCTCCAACAATCATAATTCCCCAAAAAAATGGTTTATCAAATTGGTCATATTTAATTATTTCCTGATATTCGCCATTGATGAGCATTAAAGGAATAAAAATAATTATGCTATAGGCATTGTTGTAATAGGAAAGTAGCCAAATTTCTTGATTTACAACAGGAAGAACTTGTTTTGTGTGTATGGAATATAAAGAAAGTGTCAAGGAGCCAAGAACGCCGAAAACTGTTCCAATTATTGATAAAGATCCTGCTATGCTCTCTTGATCAACACCAAGCCAAAATCCAAAAACAATTATTAAACAACAAACAAGAGCTCCATAAGATGTTCTCTCACCTGTTAATAAAAAATGCATAATTACTTCTCATACAAAATCAATGATTCATTAATATTATTATTATAAATATATATTTTACCCAGAATAGTGAAAGTGAAGAAAACATTAAATACTGTAGTTAGAGATCGTCCTATATAATAAAATGCAACACCAACATATTTCAAACATAAATTATTACAAGCTATCATTCCAGTGAATAGAATGGATAAAGGTAAAATCTGAGAAAACAAAATAAAATCATTAATAATATGTAAGTACAGAAAATAATTGCATTTTAACTAAACATTAACTTTCAGGACATGATGATTTAAATAATTGCACAACTCTTTTATCTGGATAATAAAGATAAAAATAAATCAAGTACCTTTTTAGCGATATCCTTTCTAAAAGGATGTCCTTCGGGAAAATAAATATAATTTGGACATAATGCAGCACAGCCTTTGAGAATTAAACATAAAATAACACTCACTATACATTGAAACCATGTTACAAAGAGAGGAGCGTTTAAATTTACTAGTTCACTTGATAGCAGAGCTTTATTAATAAATACTGTGAGAATGGAAATTGCCCTGAAAAATAAAATTGACATTTTGTAAAAAATTTCTTGTATTTGCTTCATTATTGATAATGTTGGTTTAAATCACTAAAAGATTTGTATTTACCAGTAGAAAGCAACGACAAAGATAATGTAAAAATATTCGTATTTTAACTCTTTTTGTTCCATTTTTTTATTTCTTTTTTTTATTATAAATCAATAAAGGATACATTTGTATCACCAGTCATTTCCCTGAAAAATAAATATATTTATTGTTAAAAATAATAGTATAAGATATATACAATATAAAGTACTTCCTTTAATTTTGCTACAAAAAAGTGTATTATGTTAATTGTTGATTAGAAAAAATAAACAATTATAATAAAACAACTACTAGGTAAACCACAACAATAAAGAATTGTTAAATTAATTAATTGTTTTTACTATCATAATAAGCTATTGTCGCTATTGTAAAAATTAATAACCTAAAAAAACACTTGTTGCATTTAATTATTAATTTACGTTAGTACTGAAACATCGAAGAAAATAAATAGAATTAATTCATAAACTTACTTTTTTTCTATATTTTTTAGAATAGTTTGCCACCTCGACAATTTATTATTACTTTTTGGTATGTATTGTTTTAATGACCTCAAGAACTTGAATGGCCTCTTGTATATTAACAAAATGGCCAGTACTATTGGTTATTTCCGATGTATTTAATGTTTTCTAATCGGGAATGTTTGTCCAATTTCACTTTGTGTTTCACTTTTTAAATCACTTTCGTTGATTCATATTTAAGGTATGTCCTCAAGTCGGAAATATCCAAGCTTAACCAACCTTGGACCAACCATATTAAAATGTGCATCGTGTGCATTCCAAACATTTTGGCGAAAGTAAATAATAAATAATTAAATAAATTACCTTGTCTTAAGTATCATTGAACACAGTATGTAAATATCAGTAAATATAATGAAATGTTTTCAACAAATCCCAAAGATCATAGCATTGTTTACATTGTTGACAGTCGAAGAATGAGAATTTCATTAATGGTTTGTATAGTTCTTTTATAACAAAATTAATTAATCTTCCTTTTTATTATTATCATTATACTCTAATGATTTCGATGTATGTTTTACTATTTAATTGACTTATAAATAGTCTGTTAAATCCTATTTTTAAATTTTAAATTTGGAGATGAGTACAACATAACCTCACTTTCTGAAAACTGTAAACTAGATTTTTATATTTATTTATACTATTTATTAGTTATTCAATATGTTTCATGGCATTATTATTACTATCATTATTCAATGTTTATATTGTAAATAATTAATTATGTTATTAATATATTCAAGTGTTGAAATTAAAATAATATTTTTTCAGCTAACATTTCGGGATATCATATCGCAATGAGACTTGAATCTGACGAAACCTGAAAAAAATTAGTGTTTATTGTATTTTAATAGACACTGTCCAGAGTAGAAATGCCTGATGATAATTTAAAGAATATTGCACTACAATCTCAACCTGTCAGCAAATCAATTAATAATGCTGGCAATATTTTTGACACACCGTTAACATCATTCGCTGGTAAGTTTTTTTATTGTACATTTATACTAAAAGATATAGTAATTATTAAAAATAATTTAGAAATTCTTATTAACTATTTCACTAATAAATGAAAATTTAAACGAAAATCTCGAATTTTCTCATTTCATTTTATTAGTCTACTGAATTACAGAGATGTGGTACCAAATATTTTTATCGGCACTCTTCTCCTCGATTTTTGTCCATACAATTGCTGGTGCAATATGCTTTGCAACTTTAAGAAAACACAAATATGGAAAGTATGTATAAAAAATAGATTTTTGTATCGTTTTGTTTGTTTGTTGTTGTTTTTTTTTTAATGAAAAAGTACATATCGTACGGATGGGTTTTCCATTATTGAGAAAATCGAGAAAAATTATAAAATATGAAAGTATAAAAATATATTTAGAAATAGATACTTATAAAATATAAGGGTTAATACCAATTTTGCATTCAAAATTTTTAAGTATAATATCGAAATAAAAAATAAATCTATTAAAAAATTTTTAAAAACAAGAAAAAGTCAAAATTCTAAGGAATTTAGCCATCCTTGCGTAAAGTGTAATTTAAAGAAGGAAAATAAATAAATAATTTTCTCTCAAGGTTCTTCCCCCTGTTGATTATAATAATGGGCTTTGTACTGCCGCTTACATCAGGAGTTCTCAGTTCTGCTGCAGTGGCTTTTGTCTATCATGCGTCAAGTTACCAAATGCCATCTTTATATGCCTTATTCTGGGGTATTGGGCAGACTGTCTTGGCTGCTTGCGTCGGTTTCACAAGAATTCTAGCAACCTTATAATCTGCCAAAAAAATTTATTTCCCATTTAAAACAATTCATTTATCTTCGTTCCTCATCTTTCCTGTCTCGAAGCACAATTTATTCGAATCCAACTGAGTTTTCGAATAAAATGTTTGTTCTTTATTATTTGAAGACGTATCTCTCAATATATATTTCTAGGTGTACTGTATTCTAAACTGTTGCCTTTAAAAATACAGAAAAATACTGATAGGTGGAGAAAAAATGAAAAAAAAAATCAACACTTTCTAGTTTTGTCTCGATTAATATTTTTTGAATTTTTAGTTTTTTATTAAAAAATTTGTAAGATTTTTCTTGTGTGTTATACTACAATAACATAAAAATTCTTCTCTGTTAAAATAAAAAATATTTAGTATTAAATTTTTAAAAATGAAAAAGTAATTTTAAGAACATTACTGTACAGAGGAAAAAAGTATTTAAATTTGACTACATACTAAAAAATCGGATATATTAATAATTTCTCTGAATAATTGTACCTAGATAGTGTTTATAATACACGATAAATATGTCCGATAATTTATACAAAAGTCAATTAAAATAACGTTTGTTTTATAAACTTGACTGAATTTCTTAAGAAATTTAACACTACGTATACAAGACAAAATTTACTTTCGTTTTAAATCATATCAGAAAATAGAAAAATATTTTATAATTTTGCCTACTGATTTTTGTAAACATGTAGGATTTTTTATTTTAGTGAAGTTGTATAAATATTTTTATTTTTCACTAAAATTGATTGTGAAGTTTATATTTTTTATTTACATGTTTTAATTTTCAAAAATGTGTGCAATGAAGACAAAAAATCATATTAAATTAATGCAAATTTTGTAAATATATATATATATACATATAATGTAAAATCTCGAAGATTATTAATTGAAAATAATTTAGTTTTTATTAATATTCAGTTAGTTAATTTAACAAAAAGAGTATTTATTCGTTTGAATACTTCAGCACAGCTCATGTCTTTCACATTAGAATGGTTGACATTTAGTTGCATAATTGATTAAGGCATTTTTCTTTTGAAAAATGTTCTTTTTTAAAATATTTTTTATTAAAAATTTACAAATTGATAAGAATGTTTTATCACGCAGAATCGACTATTTAAGTATTCACTTGAAAAAGTAAATAATTGCTTATATTGTATACATCGTATCTGTAATAATAGTTGAAATTTCTCACGAATATCACGTTTACACGACTGTATGAACCGCCGGATCGTATATTGAAAAGCATGTATGATAATTATTAAATAGATACATTTATTAACGTTATTTATCTTCGTATTTTTTTATTAATTTAAAATAAATCACAAAATTTTTATATTTGATGATATATTTTTTAATTAATTCATCTGTTATTGAAAAATTGTTTCTCAGTAAATATTCTTCATTTTAATATTTGATCCAGTTAATTAGAATATTCAGTTCCTTGAAAAGAATTTTAATATTTTATAATTTTTAAAT
The DNA here is from genome assembly GCA_001855655.1 of Leptopilina clavipes. Taxonomy (NCBI): domain Eukaryota; kingdom Metazoa; phylum Arthropoda; class Insecta; order Hymenoptera; family Figitidae; genus Leptopilina; species Leptopilina clavipes. Next base: position 33,433 of record JUFY01019334.1, on the reverse strand, counting down.
TACATTATAAATTATATAAATTATTAAATTATAAATTTTAAAAGATAAACTTATTTTTTTTACCTGTCAGTATTTTCTTTAAACTTTTTTCTAATTTTTCTTCTCTGTTTTTTGCGTGACCGAATATTATTTACTTCTCGAATATCAGCAAATTTATCTTCTCCGATATTAAACAATTGACACATTTCACAAGTGCAAATTTCATTAAATTTGTGAGAGGAAACTTTCTTTATGTCTGAATTTTTTGATTTCATTTTGTCTTTACATTTTTTCGCTTTCTTTCTATTTTCTTTTATCAGACAAAAATTTTTATTTATTCCCTTATATTTGACCCTATTTTGTCGTTTATTTTCTTCATTTGTATTACCAGTGAATAATTTCTTTATCTTTAAGATAGGTGATAGTATTTTTATTCTTTTTTTAGAATACTTGTGAGAATTATTCATCTTTTGTTTCGGTGTATGTTTTATTTCTTTAATAATGATTGATTGATTTGAAGAATCTTCACTTTCAACTCCTGATGAATCCACATTTAATTTCGTTTCATGACAACAATTTTTTCTCTTTTTGTCTTCAATCCTGTTTGACAAAAAATTTTTATTTTTGTTTATTAATTATTATTTGTAATTATTTTGCAAATTTTTAGTAAAAAAAATGTGTCTTTACTCAAAATTTCGTAGGTGAAAATTCGAACGAGTTGCTCGAATGTAGAGTATAAGAAGAGAAAATCCAAAAAATATTAAAATAATTAGACTTCCTGTCATCATGTAAATAATTACATTGCTACCATTGTATTCAATAATTTCAGCTTCTTTTCTATTATTAGAATTTCTCCTGGAGTTGATATTTCTTGAAAAAAAGTTTAAGACATTTTTTTTAATTAAAATTATATTTCTTATTACTAAATTATTATTGAAGCAATTATTTATTGAAATAAAAATGTAAAGCTTTTTTTTATCTTATTTTTCAAATTAAAATTATATCTTACCGAAGAAATTCATTTTGTTTTATTTTTCTTTCAGAACTTGAAGAGCGGAATCCTTCATTGAAATGTGCAACGAGATCCGATTTTCCTAATTTATGAAGAGCCTTTTTTAACAAGCCTCGAGACAACGACTTTGATATTCTCCTGTTCCAATTGACAAGACTTTTCAAACAATGTGAATTCGATATTTCGTTCCAATTTTCTGAGAAATTCTCCTTTCCGAGTTGTCGTAATGCTTGATGAACATCTCGTTTTGTCAAATAGACAATAAGGTAAAAACATTCTGTTGGATCAAGCTCATTGGCAATGTATTTCAATTCACCATAATCCAAGTGTCTGGTTCTTCGCAAACTTCCCTAAACAGATGTTGCCAAAGAAATCGGCGCCTTCCAATTTCACAGGTGAAATTCATGTTGAATCATATATTAAAATATTAGAATTAAATTTAAAGAAATAGAAGAGAAATTTTAATCGAAATATAAAATTTGATCGCTTACCTCGATGATAATTATAAAGAAATACAAGTATGGAAATTTCATGGTCAGTTGAATTTTTTCATACTCAATTTTTTTTTTCTCATACAGGAAAAATTTTTAATGACATTTTAAAAATGCAATAGGGAGCCTTTCAAGTGATTCAATTATTTTTTCTTTTTTTTTTTTTCTTCGAAACAGTTGAACGGTTTGTAAAGTGCCTAATCAATACCGCAAGTCCCGAGACTTGTCTTTTCATTTCTGTTCTTTCTCAACCCTTTCTTGCGACGAATCTTTTGACCCTCAACCTTGACCGAGAGACTTAATCCAGATGTCAGAGCATTCTCACCCTTTTAAGTGCAACGATTATAGTCTTAGAATTTTATCACTTTTTTAAAAATCAAATACCTTTAATAAAAAAAAAAAATGTTTCTTAAATTCATAATATTCAATTGAGACTCGGAAATCGAATTGATAATTAATTCAAACTAATGTGAAATTAAATATTTTTAATAATTTTGTATAAATATTCAAATATTTAACTCATTTTAAAGTATTAAATTTAAATTGTATTTTGTAAATTGTCGTTTGTCTGTAAACTATTTTGAAAATAAGGTAAATAGGAAAAACAGAAAACTGTTTACCGGAGGATGACAAAATTGCGCAATTCCAAGTAGTAATTAAATTTACACGCTATTTTTCCCGTGTCTCTTTCCCTTGGCTATTTTTCTCCACTCGCAGGCTTTTCTAGAGCAAGGACTACTTGAGTCGTATTGAAACAATTTCTCTGTGTTTTTCGATCCCTTTATTCTCTTTTTCTTCAATTGCGGCGAAGTCCAGCCACTTTTCTTTTTTTTCTTGCCTTTTTTGGTCGCTATAATAAATTCTGTTTCTAAATGAAAGAAAGAAAAATTTCATTGTACTCATCAGTTTTGAGAAAATAAGAGAATTATCGTATTTTCTACCTTAAAGGGGAAAAGAAGATTTAAAAGAAAGACAGAAAAAGCAAATTAAATTAGAATTTTGCAAACTAAATAAATATGTGGTACTTATTTTTTTTCTTCATATATTGAAAAAGTATTTTCAACCTTCACTGGTGCAGTTACACTGATAATAGTTGTAGTTATTTTTTGGCACGGTGACAATTTTATTTTGCATTTCCTTATAATCAGTACGTGATGGTTCACTAATGGCACTTCTCTGACACTTTCGTGTTTTCATTTCCTTCTCGAGACACTTGTTTCTCGCTACTTTCTTTGCCTCTTTCTTCTGGTATTTCTCTCTCGTTTTTGAATGTGTTTTCTTCTTTCTCAATTTTTTGCATTTTTGCACGCACGCCGTTTCTTGCATCAAACGTGACTTTTCATTGTTATCGTCTCCCTTTGAATCCAAACAGCACTTGGAACATTTTCTGGACCATCCACTTTCCACATTCGAACAAGCATTTCTACTTGCTTCCCTTCGCTTACCACAGCAACAAACGTTAATATTCTGCTTTTCTTTGCTTAAGGCCCATTCTTGACTTGAACAAAACAAAAAAAGTATTTTGTTACCGAAGAAAAAAAAGACAAAATGATAAAATAGAATTAAAGTATTTACCATAAACGACCCTTGATAAATCGATCGCATTTTTTTCTATAAATGAAAAATACTCCACTTCCACAAATAGACATAATTACTAGAGCAATAACAGTGATAAGAATAATCCAGTAAACGTCAAAGTTTTTCTCTCTTGTTTTCCTTCTAATTACATTTTGATTTCTATTTTCGTAATCATTTTCATTAAAAGTCCCTTCGTTCCTGAAAAAGAAAAAAAAACACACACACCCACACTGTAATAATATAATGAAAAAATAAAGGAATAAAATAATACAGAAAAGAGTATAAATAAAATAAAGGAGAAATTTAGTAACGTTAGTTTAAAAATAAAATACAAGATAGACAATTTTATAAAATATGTACGAGAAAATTTATTTATTTGTATCTCGTATTTTATTTCTTTGGAATTTTTTACCTACTTTTTTTTGTTTTATTTTATTTTTATTTTAATTACACGATTTTATTTTTATTTCATTCTAGGTTCAACTCAATTGCAGATTAATGGTTTTTAAATATTTTCTAAGAAAGAGCATTTAGTAAGAAGATATTTTTAGGATCGGAGAACAGTCGAGGAAACCAGGACAAAATATAATAATTGTGGTAAAAGCATGACGTCGTCTTATCAAACAAGTTTCAAGGAACAAACGAAACAAAGGAGCATTAATTGTCTCTGGCCCTGACTATCATTATCTACTTCTCATTGCGTTCTACTCTCTTATTGTATATGATTTTAGAAGGTACGATCAGATTTTATATTGCATTATTGTCAATAACATTTTACGTTATCAGATCTTCATTCTCAAGAATTTTCAATGTCAATGATCATTGAAAGCTCTTCATTATCCAGAATTGTTCTCTAAAAAAAATTCTATTTTCAAAAAAAAAACTTTTTACTTGATATTTTCTCAATGATTTGCAAAATTATATTTTATTTATTAATTTCTTCAATTTTAATTCAATTTTTTTGTTTTCATTCAATTATTGATTTATCAATCTTATTTTTGAAATCAAATTTGAAAATTTTCTTACACATTGGCCTGAGTTGGAGGAGTATGGTTGTTATCAATATCATCTAAATCGAATTTCTGATATAGATTATTTTTCTCGTGACTATTTCCGTTCGGATATTTACTTTGATTCATTTCTTCATCATTCGAAGCTTCATATCGTTTCGCTTCATTGTAGTCATTATTTTCCATTAACTTTTCAAATCTTTTTAAATGATTTATAAAATGGCCTCTTTGAGTTTTTCTCAAATATTTTATTAAATCAGATCTTCCCAAAGATAATAATACATCTTCCATTAATTTACGTCCTTCAATGTTTGTGTCTTCTTAAAAAAACAAAAATTAAGAAAAATTGCAGAAAATTATTCTTGAACAATGTAAATGATTTATTTAACATAGATATTAACTATTAAAAATGTAAATTTTACCAGGTAAATTATTTTGCCAATGTAGCAAATGAGAGAAGCAACTGTTTTGTGTAGACCATGATTTTTTCAAAATATTTTTTATCTCCTTTTGAAGTTTTTCAAGTTCTACGGATTTTTCCAAGACAATAATTTTCTCACAAATATTATCGAGAAGTTTAAAACACTCCATGGGTTTTAATTTTTCAGATAAATATTTCAATTCACCAAATTCAAAGTCCGATGTACCGAGAACGATCCATTTTTCCTGAAATGTAAAATAATTAATTCAAAATTTTGCAAAGTAAGTGACAAAAATAGAAAGTTTTCCCTTTTTTTTCTTTGAATATTAAAAAAATTTAAAAGCACTTACCCTGGTTAAAATAAAAATCGAAATATAAAAATAGTGTATAAATTTCATCTCAAAAATAATAAAGTGTATAAATTCCGATAAGAAATTATCCTCATTTCGATTATCAATCTGACAGGTAACCTGTCAATAGTGACAATTGCTCGGGAAATGTTTTCATTTTTCATGAATTCATAACCATATTTAAAAATTTATTTTTATTAGATTTTTCAATCCTTATGGAATTTTTATTAAAACGCTTCATTTGCTATGAAACACGAATTTGAATATGATGGAATTTTATTTAATATTTTGAAAAATAAATCACATTTTGTAATTATTTTCCTATTTCTCGCTTCATTTCACCAGGTATGAAAATTTTAATTAAATCTGAATTAAGTTCAATTAATTGCAAATTACAATTTAATTACAATCAGAATTATTTGAAAATATTATTTTCATAGCTACATTTTTAAATTCAGTGTAAATAAATCGCTGAAAACTAAAATGATACTTCACTTCTTAAAATTAATCTTTTTTTTTCTCTCATTTTAGGTCTCTCCTGTTTATAATCGAGAAATTCAATGTTTAGCGGATTTCCTCAAGCCTGAAGAATGTGAAAAATTATTGGCCTTTTCAGGTAAAGTATTTATAATTAAAAAAGTTAATTAAATAAATGCTGCTTAATATTTTTCAATTTCCTATATAAATAAATCAGGTTTCTATATTTATAATATTATTAACAATATATATTTGTTTGACGCTCAGTATTTATTATAAAAAATATTATTTCAGATGGAGATTCATTGAAAGCGACAAATTACAACAATTCAATCGATTGTTTTCAAAGGCTTGCCAATTGGACTCTACATTTGAAATGGAAACAAAAGGATACATATGCGATGCTCAAAAATCGATTTCGTCAAATTGGAGGAAGAGCGAATTTGGTCTCGTTAATTCACAATTGTTTCACTCGTTTTCGTAGAGAGATTGTGGACGAGACAATTGATGATTGGGGGTAAGCTGCTCACTATAAAACAATAGATTTATATGGTTGGCAATTATCCATTTAAATGAAAATTTATTCTAAAAGAAAAACAACGCCTCACAATAGGAGAATTTTATATGTAATTCATTAAATTAATTAACTTGAGTCAATCTACGTTTTTGGCGAATCATTTAAATTGAGATTGTGAAATTTGATTAGAAATTATAATTTGTTTTTAAAAACGATGATTGAACATCTTATTCTTGATGGATAACCTTGGATCAGATTTCAAATAATTGGAAAAGATTTGAAGCAATTCAATTCTAACAGTGTTTTGTTGGTCTCTTTCTAGGTTGAACAGTGACAAGAAAGAGACCATCAGAAACGCTCATGTCGATATACCCGAGTATAGTATACTAGACCTTATCGAAAATCAATAATCTTCTTTTCGGTGTTCCATGATTGGAATCGATCCCTGGTTCATCAACGAATGCAAAAGATATTTGAAGTTGCAATCGGTCCTGGGATCTAGATTGAAACTTCTGATGAATGCTTCAACAGGAATCAAATCACACTTTATTAATAGAAAACAGTACAAATGAAATTGACAATTCTTTTTTTGAATTTTTCATGACTAACAGTTATCCGTTTTTGTGTCATTGCGCCTCACTCAACATGGATTTATTTTTCTTATTATTCATCACTTTTTTAAAATTATTTTTCAATTATTTCTATACATAATTAGAATTATCGTTCAGTTGAACTTTTGTATTAATTCATTTTTTTTTCGACTTCTTACGATTAATTTTAGAAAATTTTTATTTTATTTAGTTTATTATCCTATTGTATTTAGTTAATGTCAATTGTTATCTATCGTCATTTATAGTTGTTTCGTTAAGAAATTAGATTTTAATTTATTTATTTCACTGACTGCTTTTTTATTATTACTTCAAGTACAAATCTCATTCTAGCTTTTATCCCGTTCCTAGGGAAGATGGAGAAAAAAGCAATTTAGAAGAAAGTTTTACGAAGGGAAAAAAGGAAGAAAAAGAGGAGGAAGGACAAAGTGAAGGCAAATTTTCTAATTCTCTTCGGTCAAGATCTATTTTTAGTTCTCTCAATTCAACATCGAGTGGTAAATTATATTCTCGATAATTATTTTTCTTCTTGCAATATTGAGATAATTAATAACTTTAAATATTATTTCCGCATATTTAGATTACCCGTGCTTGAAATTAAATCCATATGTAATTTTGGGAATAGTGGGTTTTATTGTCCTGTGTGTTTGCTGTAGTACTCTTGTTATAAGAAGAAAATTGGCCAATTGCTTTAAATGCTTTAAAAGGAAGAAGAAGCCAAAAAAGTCCTCTGGGTACTTTGTTTTATAGCGTTATAATTTATCTTCGTTTTTTTTTTTAGAAATCTTTTAAAAGTATTTTTAGAAGACAATTTTTTAAAAATTATATTTTTGAAAAATATTATTAAATTACTTATTTTGTGAAAAAAAATATATATAAATATATTTCTGTTATAGAAAATATTCCCCAATAGACGCTGAAAAAGGAAAAAAGTCACCGCGAAAAAAGAAAATGTCCTTTTCTTTAAAGTCGGAGGAGAGAAATGACGAGTCTTCAAAAGTTTTAGTAAATACAGCAACTCAGGATAGCAATCCTTCGGTTCGTAGAGTAGAAGAAGAATCGTCTCCTTCAGGTTGCTGTCAATGTTGCAAGAAAAAGAAGAAAAAACGAAAGAAAAGTACAAGACGCAAAAAGTGATGACGGTAATTAAATTTTAATACTTTTCAATCAATTAAAAAGAATTAGTGAAAAAATACATAAATTGAAATGAGTAATAAAGAAATTATTTTCTTTATTTAATCTCCATATTTATTTTTTAATATTTGTTTATTGAAAGTGAAGAAAAATAAGTGAAGTTATTTATAAATTAAGATATTTAAGAGGAAAAATAAATTTCAATTAGATAAGTAGAAAAAAATGAATAAAGATAACTTTTTGGTAAACATTAATCTTATCTGTCACATGGAAAATAAAAACAAACCTCCAAGTATTTATCATTAAAATAATATAAATGAAAAGAATTAATTATTTTATTTTAATTAATTTTTTTTTAATTACGTATCCATTTTTGATTTTCTGCACTATAGATATTAATTTATCTGAACTAGAATATATAGCTTCACATCTCGATCCTTTTGAGTGTCGACGACTCATTGCTGCTCTACATTATTCCTCCCATGATTTACCAAAAAGTTTATCAGGAGCAGGTAACCATTTATTTTAGAGAAAAAAATTATATTTCTACCATTATTTATTTATTAAGTAAAAGAAACTATATATTATTTACTTTAATTCAATTTTACTGTATTTTTTTTCATTTAATTTTTTTTTTTCAGAACGAAAAGTGAATGAAGAAATTCCTTGCCTTCGACAATTGATTCATTGGAATATGTCAACGAACGAAGGAAAAGGTAAAACGCACGAGGAACTCGAACGTCGCTTACGACAAATGAATAGAAATGATCTTGCCGACTGGTTAGGAAAAGAAACATTCAAACAACTTGGAAAAGATCTTGAAAGAGCTCTTGATCATCCGTTTGGTGAACTTGGCGAGGAACAAACCGAAATTCCGTACGTATTTTATTACATTTTTAATTAAAATTTTCAATTAGTTTTTAAATGACTTAAATCAATAGAAAAAATACGAAACCCAGAAAAGATGATGAAGAAATACTAAGCAAAAGTACTGAAAATACTGAAAATATTTACGAAAGTGAAGATTTATAAATTTCAAACCGTAAAAGCGATAAAAGAAAAAAAAAGATAAAATAAATTTGTTTTGATTTAGTAAAAATCAAATTTAGCAATCCTAAGAAATCTTTAGTTGAAGATTAAAAAAGAACTTGGATTATTAGCAATTCTATTTTAAACGAAAATGGTAGTAAAAAATAAACAAAAATTTTTAAAACTCACTTTTAATTAATTATACCTCAAAGAAAGTTTATCGAAAAATTCTCCATCAATCACGAGTGAAATTGTGTTGATTTTTTTTAGAAATTGAACATACGAAAAGAAATGAGATATAAGAAAACCCCTATTGAAAATAAATTGAGTCCTTTTCGTGTGAGATTTTCTCGAGAAAAAAAAACACGATGTATGTAACACGGGGGAAAACAATGGAATAAGCTCCTGTGAGACCTTGACGAAAGAGAATAATAGCCTAGATTTTTTTTTCAATTAAAAAAGAACAGGCACACTGTATGAATTGAAAATGAATAAACCCAGGAATAATTGTGCGCGCGCGAGAATTAATTTTAATTATTGTATACTCGTTATAATTGACGTGTTTTATTTTAGCTTCAACTTATGTTCACCTTTGATGCTAAGAGTATATTGGTATATATATACGGAAGCTTTGAACAAACAAGGGGAAAATGAAATTTTTCGCATACCTATACTTTCTTTTGTCCAGATCCGTATATATACATACATTGACGTTCCGTTGCATCGCAATGGAACAAATTGCCGGTCGTTGGCTCATAATACTATTCCTACAATGTCCGGTCGCATAGACGTACCGGAAATCATACAATTCTCATCTTCTTTTCTTTCTCTCTCTCTCTTTTCTTCATTTCTGAATAGCAGAATTCATAAATGACGCTGAAAACCAAAATAACTCGGAAATACACCTTTCTGAGGTGAAAATTAAATTTTCAATAGACAATTTTGAGAAATACGAAAAATTTAAATTTAATAATTATAAGTATCAACCAGTAATTGTTTTTATAATTAAAAAAGATTAACATTAGTCACTAGTAATAATTATCCGAATATTAAAATTGAATAATTCGTGTATTAAACTCGCTTTATTTTACAAACATTTTTTCTAATAAAATGCACTGAAATTTGTCATTTTTAGTTAATTAATTAATTAATTAATTACATTTTATTGATAATTATTGATGCTTAGAGCAACACTTTAAACATATTGATAATTATTCTCCCAATCTAAAACCTGTTAGCATTTTTTTCTTCTTCTTTAAAAGCATTTATTTACATAAATTAATAATCATAATTCTTATATATGAAAATTATCAATTCTGTTCAAGCCTCTCTATGCAAGAAGGGATCTTAAAATATAACTTAAAAATACAATCACATATTATGTAAAATGTAAACATTATTAGACCATTTAATTAATTAAGTTTCATATAAAACAAGTAGTCAACCCTATTAAAAAATAACGTATCTTAATGATAATTATAATATTACAATTATGATAGTTAGTAATATTTTAATGTATATATGTACTAAATTTACTGCTTATCATCAAGTGTAAAACATAGATATAGACAATGTTTTGACATTTTTTTTCTCCTTTTGAGATAAAATTTTGTTCAAGAAAATATCTATTAATAAAATCGCTTACCGATTTTAATATTATTTTCATAATTTTAATTTGCAGAGTTTTTTTTTTTGTCTAGGAGTGAAATATTGTTCCTAGAGATATAATAACATAGCCGCAGTGAAATTTGTTATAGGCCGGTATTGATGTTAGATTTTTTTCATCAGCGAAAACATTTTTTTCCTCAATTTTTGAATAATTAACGTTGATTACTAAGAGTATGCTTTATAAAGGCTTACAAAAGCAACGTCAAGGGTCTTATTCCAAGCATCTCGTGTTTCTGGTGTGAATTTCGAGCCCAAACTTACGCCGATAACTTCCAAAATCACTGATTTTAATTGCTGAAATAAAAGCAAACAATTTTCTTTTTTATTAATCTTTTTGCAATATTTTTTTTTTTACTAGATTTTTTAATAAATTAATTTATTATTAATTTGCATACCAGCGATTGAGACTTTAAAATATAATTTACTATCTCTTTCTTTCTCTCAAATGCCAAGAAGAAATAAATTGATTTTTTGATATAATGATACAATAAAGTATTGTGTCGCCGGTAATTTTCTACTAGAGGTATAATAGTAATGCCTTTTATTCATTTCTCCTTGATAAATAGCAAATTGTATGTATGATTGAAGTTAAACTAAATACCAATTGATAAATTATTGTGATATATTTTTATCCCTTCATGTGATATTGAATTCAAATGAATATATATATATATATATGGCTTTGTGGAAAAAATATCGTTAACTTAAATCAATGAAGCGAACCGATTTAACGACTTTCGGTTTAACGAGTCTGACAATGTATACGCATTAACGCAGTGTGTTGTTTCACGCGAATCAAAAAACATTGAATATTCAAATATTGTTTTCCCTGACGCATGGAAATAATGTCGTAAAATTGTTACTCTTTCAAGTACGTGACTATCCCTGTTAACTAGAGACTCAAATCATTATTCCGCCTCGCATCCTTCAAACAAAATATTTGACTAATTAAATTCCCAACTAATAAAACCAAATCACGCTTATTAACAATTTTATTTTCTCCCAGTGTCCCGACAATTTCTTCATTTTCTTCAAATTTACACCTGTAATAATTTTACTCAGCTTTTTTTATTCATTTTTTATAAACTCATTTCGACCTTTTTTTCTTCTTATATAAATCAAGAAAAAAAATTGGATTCTTTCCAAACATTATTTTTCAACTAAAAAAACCTTGAAAAATAAATGACTGAAATATTTAAAATTTGAAAAGAATTTTTTTTAGCTATTTGTTAAAATTTGCGAGATTATGTAATGAACTAATTGACCCCTATTTAGTTTGAAAGAATTTTTTTAACTCGTGTACAAAATTCAATTATCGTTATGTCAAAGTGACAAAGTTTAGAGACATGTTTTATATATGAATTTACGACTCTTAGCTCATAAAGACTCTCGTCGCTTGTCAAGACTATAGAGAAATATATATTAGTCATGCAGAACTCGAAAAATGTTAGGAAGCTACTCACGTCAAACTGCTCTTTGGTTTGTCCACGTTTTCTGTGCCTCTCACCCAAGTTAATCAAGCTTGCTTCCATCAAAGGAGGATCGTTAATGGCATCGATAACACTGCCTAAGGCCGTCACAATATTCAAGCAATGTGCTTGATATTTTTTATTATTTGGAAGCTCGTCAAATGGAACGTCCTTGAATGAGGAGAATAACTTTTGATATTCCGGATACTTTTTTAAATATCTGCAAAAATTGCAATGAATCCAACAGAGAAATTAATGCAATTAATTGCAGAGAAATTATTTTTACACTTATCCCCAAACAAATCATTATGAGATTGGAAAATAATTTTTCTTAGACGAAATTTTAAGTGAAGGTGAGAATTAAAAAAAAAATTGTTTCTTCATTTTAAAATCGTAGTTTCTTCATGAATGAAGATACTCTTAATTAATTTCGAAGTAAAGTACGTGCGTAGTTTACTAATATTACAAGGTATGCAGAAAATAGTGCATCGCGCGTTGAATAGTAATGTCAGTAGCACGTGTGACAAGAAGCAAGAGCAATTAATTTTATAACACACTAACAAAGTAGAATTAGCTTGTGGTAAATGTTTAAAGGCAAACTAGAAAATCAATACTTCTCATATACATATTTCAATATTCTATTATAAATAAATAGCTATTTAATAATGCTAAACCCATATTTCCGGAAAATGACCGCACAAAATGAAGTATCGAACCAGATGAAAGTTAATATCATCATAAATGACTTAATGTCCGATAAACAAATAGGTACAAAATTCAATTTATTAATAACAGAAAAAAATATTAATATTTCACCTTTTAACGGTTTTTGATTATAAATTTACAATTCAATTTTTTTTGTATCATTTAATATTTAGGTTTCTTGAATTTTGAGTTTGTGAAAGTTTTTTTTTCTCCTCACGGCAAATTTTAACGGTTCTTTAAAAAGTTTATTTTTCCCACATTCAAGGAAAGTGTGGTTAATGAAATATTAAATAACCGGTTAATAAATTATTTTCAACAAAAAACCAAACTTGAATATTTAAAATTATACGATTTATATTCCGTTATCACACGTGACGATAAATAACAAATATTAATATTTCGCAATGTAATTTAATCGATGCTTATATATCTAACATGATGGAGGAAAATTTTCCACATTAAGAAACAAATAGAATTTTATACTCACGCAGTCATAATTGCAACACCGGTGCCAACGGGATCCTTTTTTAAAATACTCCACGTGTTCAGAACAAGTTTTTTCTGCCTTCCCGACAGATTGGTCACAGGATCGATAACATTATCATTTGATGAATTCCACAACATGCTAAGTGAAGAACCCATCGTCTGTTTAAAAAAATTAATAAAATACAGAATAAATTAGTATATTATAACATAAGCGGAGATTTTTAATAAAAACAATTTTTTTTTAAAAGGCACTTATTTCAAACATATTTTCAAGATTTACTACTTTTTATTTGTTACTATTGTAATGTTTCTCAAAATAAAGGTATTATTAAAATTATTTATTTATTGTATTATCTTGGAAAAAATACGAATAATTTAAAAAAGTTTATTTTTAATGTTTTTTATAAAATTGAATTTTTAGAAAATAGAATTTTCATTTTTTAAAAATAAATAAAAAATGTAAAAAAAAATTTCAGTAGTAAACAATTTTACACTGTGATATTGATAAACGGTTTCAATAATGGTTTCTTTTTTGGAGCACTAAACCTCTCGGAGTTTTGGCGAGAACTGTTAAACAACCTGTGACTCGTCCACATCTATACGTACTCATTTCCGAGACTCGAAGCGTGGTAGAGATGCGCTTTCGATCTCGAGTCTCTTTTCTCTTGTATTGTACTTGACAAACTATTTTTGTGCGCCGCGCATCCAAATTTAAATGTATTTATATGTTATATAAAAGTAAAAGCAAATGGACCAATTCAAAGACAAACTGAAAATATAACATTTTTTTTCTTTTTAATTTTGTGAAATTATAGTTTTTCAATTCTTCATGATCCAAGAAAGAAATATTATTTCATTTTATTTTGCTTAAAATGAATATTTAGTTTTGTTGTTAAATTAAAGAATATTTATTAAATAATAAATTAGAAAATATCCTATTTAAATTAAATAAAAATATACTCACCAAATATTAATTTTGAATTTTTTTTCAGAATTCGTAGCCTTCTTCTTAAAATTCTACCAATTGAAATATTTTGAATGACAATTTAATTATGATTTTAATAACAATTTCATATCTGATTATCATATCTGAATTTAACATCTGATTGTTGTCTTCTACGTTCTCGTGCTGTTTTCACCGTTTTTCCATTACCATTTGTTGAACTTGAAACTGAAAGAAAGAAAGAACTGATAAGGTTTTTATTTTATTGCAAATAATGTAAAGAATCAATTTATATTTATAATAAAATATTTTTTAATACTTACAAAAATCATGATCTGAATTTCGTCTCGTTGATTTTAAATAATTAACAGCATCAGTAAAAGCTTCGCTTCTCTTAATAAATCCCTTTCTTAAATTTTTAGTAGGTCTGTAATCAACATTGCTCTCGTACTAAAATATTTATTTTTGTTTAAATATAAGGAAATGTAGTTTGAATTAAATTTTGAAATAAGAATAATAAACTACTGAATTTTCACTAATATTTTCCATCCAAGAATCAGGTTGTGAAGTTTTTAAATGTTTTTTGATCACATGTTCATTTGATTGCTTCTTTTTATACTTAAATGCTGGAAACAAAATGTAAACAATCCATTGAAATGATAAATTTATAATTATTAATTATTATTTTTTTTAAATATTTAACATGATAACAGAACTGTTTTCAGAAAAAATATGAGGATGCTTCTTTATCAGGCTTCTTTCTTTTTTTCTCTTTGTCTTTGAATTATTATCATTTTTTCTTGTTACCCTCGAATGACTTAAAGTTGAATAATCAGAAACTAATGTCGACCATAAAGCAACTCTTGTGCACCAATAAATTTTTCTAGCTTCCCAATATTCCAAAGATTTTCCATAAATCATTCGATTTTTATTCCATCCACAAAGCTTGAACAAATTTAATTAATTATTTCTGTTAGTTTACAAGTATATTTTTAAATGATAATGGAAAAATTACTTACTGATCGAAAAACAGAATTGTCTTCAGAATTAAATTTTATATCATTTTCTCTGTGAACTATCATTAGGGAATTCATTTTGTCAATTAAAATATTAAAGTGATTCGTCTGAATAACAATTTGCTCCGTTGTCATAAGTACAGGAAATTCCCATTTTAACATTTCCAAAAAATCGGACGAAAAGTTCTGAAAAAAATATTATATATTAATAAGAAATATATATTAAATATTTAAATAAATAAATTAAATAAAAAAAAAGTAAGAATAAAATAAGACATGAAATTGAAAATAATTTTATTTAAATTTTTTAACAAGTAGGTATATAATTTATTAACGTTTATTTGGTTACCAAAACAATAAAATACTTGAGCCCCTGAAAGCACGTTTGACCCAAATGCATAATTTAAATCCACTTTACTTAAGGACTTGAGTTCTAATACTATCTGAAATAAATCAGGCGCATAAAAATTATGTCACATACCTCGAGGTCCTTAAGAGTTAGTTGCATGTCTTTGTGAATCATGGCTATAAAATCTAAAACATCATTTCTTTGTTGAGGCTTATTAAAATAATCTACGATCAAAGTACTTATTATGGCACAAACTGAAGAAAATTTTCTTTTTATTTTAGCCTCCTGAACGAATTGTGGAATTACATCAGACTGAAAGTACTTAATGTATTCAGGATGATTTTGAAAAAGTCTAAATTAAAATTTTTCGTTTAATTTCACTATTTTAAATTTTTTATATCTTTTATGCTGAAAGAATAAAATTACATTTTACCGAAAGATGAACCATAATAGTTTACATCATTTTCCACTATTTGCCAAACTTTTTTCAAATTTTCCACCTCCTTTGACTTGATACGATAAATTTTATTCATGTTTTTCAATTGTTTAGTATTGTTATGTGAAATTCTGTTACCCATTTTCTTGAGATAGTTTATTTTTCATTTAATTATCATTAATTATTATGGAGTAATTTATGAAATGTCAAAAATATTTAAAAACATTTGAACGCTACATCTTCTAATAGTATTTCTTCTCTTTCTCCCTTTAATGTGTTACTTAAAAAAAATTTTTTTTTAAACTGTCAAATATGATCATTATTTTATTTAGGTAAAAATTTTTAAAAACTGTACAAATATAAATGTTTAAATTTATAAATTTTTAAAAGCAAAAGAAATCAAAAAAACTGTGTAAAATGTCTAATCTTCGAAAGTATCAATGTTAATTTAAAAAAAATACTAAGCCTTTTACTGTTACGAGACAATTTCTGACAAGGTGTCAGCATACTGGAATTCGGAACTGTTTTCATATTCACACATGTCCAAAGCAATAATGCAACTTTCACGAACTACACGCTTCTCATCTTTAAGATACTTATTCAAAATTTCCAAGCAATCTTCCGTTGCAATTGCACCCAAAGCTTCAGCACACTCGTGACGAACCATTTCGTTTTCCTTCTCATCCACAAGAGATTCCTTTAGAAATGGAACGGAAATTTCTTCTTGCAATTGACCAAGAACAAATGCAATCTCATGACGGAACAGTGCGGTTCCAGCCTTCAAACCTGTAACAACATAAATCTATAAACTGTAAAAATGACATCAAATAATAAGTAAAGAGTTCATTAAATTAACAATTAAAATTATAAATGTACCCTCAGCAATGGCAAGTGTACTTTCATTTGTTCGAATATTCCTGAGTGCAAACATGGCACGATATCTATTAAAGAGCGATTCATTTTCATCCAGAAGAATAGTTTTTAATTCGTCGACAGTTTTCATTTCGCATGGAGGGGCAGGATCAACAGAAGCGTAAGGATTTTTCGATAGTTTCTCCGTTGTTGATGAAGGATTATCTAACCATTGCAATCGTCTTAAAGCCAATTCGCAAGTTTCGGCAACTTCGGGAAGCGGATCTTTTGAGTATTCTTCAAGAATCGGAATTACTTCACTGTCACCAATTGCTCCAAGGGCTTCACCTTTTAAAACAAAAAACGTTTATCAAAACGAATATTAATCATTATTCAATCTTATAATTTAATACCATTACCTGCTTCGTGACGAACCATCGGCTCTTGCGTCTTATCTTTCAAAACTTTAATAAGTACAGATAACGCTTGAGTATCCTGCATTTGTCCCAGACAATAGGCGAGTTCATGCTTTAATAATGCAGACGGATCATTAAATCCCTTCTCTATCTGATCGATTGCTAATTTACCTCCAATATTTTTCAAGGTGAAAAGAGCTCTAAATCGTTCTTTCAATGGTCTGTTTTCATCATTTAATACGCGGCCTATTGCCACAATATCTTCATCTTTTACATCTGCCATATCTAAAACAACATAATAACAATTTTATATAGTTATAATTAACTAATTACAGGTATAATTAACCAGTAATAATATGATTAGTAACGTTGAAAAATATTATGAACTAAATGATTTTAACTATAGTAAGAAATGTTAATTAATTGATAAAAAATTATAATTGTTAATTAGTATATTGTATTTTATTATTTATTACTATTTTTTTTAGAGATTTTTTAATGTGGAAACTTATACATAACCTAAAAAAGTGACTCAAAGATTTATGGTACCTTTAATAGATGTCTTATTAAACACCCACAAGTAAGCTGTTTGTCAGAGAAATTATAATATTTAATTTTCACACTTGTCAAACAATTTTAAACAAAATACATAAGTTATTTAAATATTTTTTTAATTAAATAAGTTGTGTCAAAAAATCACGTGGAAATTGAACATACAATTTTTCTGTGACTGTCGGAATCAGTGGAAATGGATTGAAATTTGAAACAGATTGGAATTCTGAGAAAATGAAAGGAGGAAAATGGAACTTGAACCATTAGTAAATGCAAGATGGTGCTCGAAAGTACTATGATATGGTGAGCTGTCAACAATTTTTTATATTATTTTTAATTTTAACATGCACTTTAAATATTTAACAATTTTAAAAAAAAGAAGAATTTTTGCTTTTTACATTTGTCTTTTTTGCAAACGGATAGTGTCAAATATTTAAATAAATAATAATGTCAACCCTTCTATTTAGAGTATGACAATGCAAAGTTGAATATCATGGTACACTTTAAAAATGTAAAATTCCTAAATTTAATGCATTAGAACTGAAGAAATATAGATTAAATTAATAATTGTATCAATCTTTGATAAGTTTTTTAGGTAAATTGAAAGAAACTAAATATTAAAGTAAACATAACCTCTGAAAGTTAGTGCATTAGTTAGAAAATTTGATTTGTTTATATATTTTTATATGATTTTCTTCTAACAGTGTCGACAATAGCGACTATATGAGAAATGGAGACTTTTTACCAACCAGATTACAAGCTCAACAAGATGCGGTTAATTTAGTCTGCCTTTCGAAAACTCGGTCCAATCCTGAAAACAACGTTGGATTATTAACGCTTGCTAAGTAAAAATCAATTTTCTTTCTAAAGAAAATGATAAAAATATTGCGTATAGATTATGCAATGTTTTTAAATAAACACCAAATATAAAATAATTTTATAAATTTTGAAATATTCTGAAATACTTTTATGGATTTGTTATTGTGTAAAGATTAATAATTTTCTTAATAAACTTTCACAGTGCTGAAGTTTTAGCAACACTCACCAGCGATGTTGGACGAATTATTTCTAAACTCCACAAAGTTCAGCCGCATGGAAACCTCTGTCTAATTACGGGAATTAAAATTGCACATGTAAATATAAAATAATGTAATAATGAGACTCATATGATTTTACAAACCTTTATGAGATTTTTCTTTTAGTTGGCCTTGAAGCATCGTCAAGGAAAGAATCACAAGATGCGTATTGTTGCATTTGTCGGAAGTCCAGTGCTGATCGATGATAAAGAATTAGTAAAGTTAGCAAAACGTTTGAAAAAGGAGAAAGTTAATGTTGACATCATTAGTTTTGGTGAAGAAACTGTGAATAACGATGTTTTGACGGCATTTATTAACGCTCTGAATGGAAAGGATGGAACTGGAAGTCATCTCGTGACAGTACCACCGGGTCCACATTTATCCGATGCTTTGATCTCATCTCCCATTATTCAAGGCGAGGATGGAATGGGTGGTGCCGGAATGGGAGGAGCAGCCTTTGAATTTGGTGTCGATCCCAATGAAGATCCTGAACTTGCATTGGTATTTAAGAAACATTCAATTCTTCAATTGTTCAATAATTCAATCCAAGGAGATTCCTATCCATTTAATTGTTAATGAATCATTTTAGGCTCTCCGTGTTTCCATGGAAGAACAACGACAAAGACAAGAGGATGAAGCCCGACGAGCTCAAGCTAAAGACGCAACTGCAGATAAGAAACCTGAAACAATCAAGGAATCGCCAAATGAAGAAGCAATGTTAAAGCGTGCATTAGAAATGTCAATGGAAGGACCTGAAGAATTGACACCAGCATCTGACAATACAGCTGCCAGCACTGGAGCAATGCCCGATTTTGCTCGTATGACTGAAGAGGAGCAGATTGCTTTTGCTATGAAAATGTCCATGCAAGATCAACGTAAGTTCATTCATCATATGTATTGTATATAGGGCAATCAATTTAATATTCTTTTTAAGTTATGATTAATCAAATTTGTATACTTATTTATTGTGTATTTTGTAGCAGAGGCAGATCCGCCAAAAGAAGAAGCAATGGACGTAGAAGAAGATTATGCAGCTGTGATGTCAGATCCAGCATTTTTACAATCAGTGCTAGAAAGTCTTCCGGGTGTTGATCCACATTCGGAAGCTGTACGCGAAGCCGTGGGATCACTGCAACAAAATAAAGATAAGGAAAAAGAAAAGGAGAAGGAGAAAGACAAAGACAAAAGGAGTGGCTGATAATTTTCATAGTGATAAGTTAATTTTTGATGATTTATAATATTGCTATTTGATACTCGATTGTGTGGAAAAATGTATCAACTCTACACAGAAAAAA
>JUFY01019321.1:17264-48459 GCA_001855655.1 Leptopilina clavipes | reverse complement strand
AAATTAATAATTTTAATAATTTTTTTTATTTTACGGATTTGACAAATCCGTAAAATATTATTAATAATAAAAAAATTATTATTAGAATAAAAATTAATAATTTTAATAATTTTTTTATTTTACTGATTTGACAAGGCCCTGAACAGTTTTCCCTAAGTTGGGCATTGCTCAAATTAATTTTTGTCCCTTTTGTTCCAAACTCGGTCCCGAACTGGCCCCGGCCTACTTATTTATGTTTTTTCATATTAATTTTTGTCCCTTTTCTTCCCAACTCGGCCCCGACCTGGCCCGGACCTGGCTTCCTTGTCCAGACCGGGACTTTGCCCCTGACCGATTTTTAGTCTTTCACCCAGTTTTGGGACTGCCCAACCTGGTCCTAACCAGGGCCCAGCCAGAACCTGGTGAAAATTTCTGCACGGTTTTTAATAAATAAAAAAAACAACGAATTTTTAATGAAACTAGGGAAAATATTTCAAGTCGCCTTCACTTAATATATCGATAATTCTTTTTACTCGAAATAAAAAATAAAAGAGACGTGAAAACGTTACAGATTTTCTAAGATTAGGATGTTCTTTTTTCTTCTTAAAAAAAAGCAGTGTTTTTGAAAAGTGTCAAGGTTCATTGACTGGTTCGCAATATATTTTTTTTTTCACCACTTATTTTTGTGACGTAAGCATTTTAGAGGACGTCAATACTGTCAATTTCTTTTCTTGAAAGGAAGGGATTGAAAGGTGAAGAAGAGTTTTTTGGAGCAGGGTTCGTTTTCACGCTTGGCAAAGTTTTTAATCGATCGTTGAGGAGGCAAAAAAGAGGGGAAGAATGGTGGTAAGCGAAAATGCGGTTGGAGGACAGGAGAAAAAGGGGTTGTGGTTGGGAGGTTGGAAAGGTTTGGTGGTAGGGTTGAATGTTAGGGTAGGTTGTGGATACGGAATTCGGTCACCATTTTAATATCGATCCGCCCACCACCTCTCTCTTATACTCACATTCCAACCTCACGCTCTATACTCGCATCCAAAGTGATGCAATATCTTGTAGGAAAATTTTCAGTTTCTTTTCATCAAGTAAATTACATGAAAAAGTCCTTAAAAAAATTTTAACGAGTTTTTTTCTACTTTTTTTTATAGAAAAAATTATTAAATTATTAAAAATTATTAAGTTATTAAGAATTTAATAATTTTATTTACCGGAAAAAATTTATTTTTTTTCTCCTGTTGTATATAACTAAAATATGTTAAAAATTACCATTTGTGAATAACTATCAAATGCAAAGAAATAAAGAGAGAGAAGAGAGATGCTTATGACACTGTGAGTGAAATTTAGAGTGTAGATAAAAGAGATAAGCGTATAAACGTTAATTTCACCTAAATTTCACCACAAACCGTTAAATAAAAGTTTTTAAAACTTTAATGAAAATTTGGCTCAAACACGCTTCGCGAAACGCTTGAAATTCAGGGAATTCATTCGATTCAAACACCTGTTATAGTACTTACCTACTGGTGGAAAAAAAAAGAAGTTATTTTACACATGAAAAAACTTAATAGTGATATCGCACTCCGTTAATTTAAACTAGAAAAAACTCTATACATTAAAAAATTGTAAAACAAATTTTTTTTCTGTTTTCAAATTAAAAATAAAAAAACTTTAATTTATATAACATTAAAATAAAAAATATGACAGAAGGAAAAAATAATAATAATAAATAAAATAAACTACTTTCTTTTTGGACGTAGAAAAAAATTTGCATTTGAGAAATGATATTGCGGATGGATTAATAGAATATTTTCCGCAAATATATTTAAATATGATTATAGCTTTTGGGGATAAAGTATTATGTAAGATTTCAATTTTACGGTATAATACCTTTATTAATTCTTTAACAAGTAAGCGGTGTGCGTATAGTGAATGCACTTAAAAACAGAGTGCTTTGCGTCGTAGCACTTTATAGACCATTAATTTGTAATGTTGCCATTAACCTGCAGAGGACAGGTAAACGAGTTTCATTCTCCAGATCACTAGCCTTTCCTGATAGAGAAGCCCAATCTGCCTTAATTTTAATGCGTACTTAGATATCTTGATGAGTCTTTATCAAAACGAACATACAATTATGATTTTCTCATAAAAAACATTATGAATAATTTTACACGTAACGCCCAATTTTACGTAAAATATTTTTTTTTCGCTGATTTTGATTGATTGATTTTAAGTTTGCTTCTTCTGTTGACCTAAATGTTAAGACTTAGTTTCTTTTATTGACTTTCATTTTTATTATGTACCTGCTTTCTACCTATGACTTTTGACCTGAATTTTGAGGTTATGTTTGCCTATTAGCTTACATTTCGATTATAAGTTTGCATCCTGACTTTTGACCTAAATTTTGAGGTTCTGTTTGCCTTTCGACCTTCATTTTCATTTTAAGTTTTCTTATTGAGTTTTGACCTATTTTTTGAGGTTTTGACCTATTTTTTTAAGGTTATATTTTTTATTATAAGTTTGCATCCTGACTTTTGACCTAAATTTTGAGGTTATGTTTGCCTTTCAACCTTCATTTTCATTTTAAGTTTTCTTATTGAGTTTTGACCTATTTTTTGAGGTTATATTTTTCATTTTATGTTTGCTTCTTGACTTTTGACCTAAATTTTGAGGTTCTGTTTGCCTATTGACCTTCATTTTCATTTTGAGTTTTCTTTCTGACTTTTGATATATTTATTGAGGTTCCTTTTTTCTATTGACATTTATTTTCAATTTAGGATTACTTCTTGAATTTGTACCTAAATGTTGAGGGTACATTCTTTCATTGACCTGTAAAGTTTGACTTCCATTTTCACCTGTTCATTTATATTTTTCATTCGCCTGTATTGATTTGTGCCTTTGGACGGAAATTTTAAATTTATGTTCACACACATTGACCTGCCTAAATTTTGTCTTTGAGAAAATAAAGGAA
The DNA here is from genome assembly GCA_001855655.1 of Leptopilina clavipes. Classification (NCBI taxonomy): domain Eukaryota; kingdom Metazoa; phylum Arthropoda; class Insecta; order Hymenoptera; family Figitidae; genus Leptopilina; species Leptopilina clavipes. The sequence continues at coordinate 45,518 of JUFY01019321.1, read as the reverse complement.
TTTATAAAAAAAAAACGGTTGATAACTAGAAATAAAATAAGAGAGAATTTACATTTTTCAAAGGTACAAAAATCATCACAGACTTGAAAAGAATTAGGGAAAAGAAAATTGTATTGCATGAAGAATTAGAAAGAAAAGGGTGATAAAATGGGAAGGTAGAGGATTATTCAGAGACGGAGAGAAAGGATTAAATAATTATGTGACGTATGTTCACTGAGCCGTTTGAATATTTTTAGAGTCAACATTTAATTGCGCAAAGTCAACTTTACGTGATTAATAAACCAGAATTGACCTTTTTCGTGAAAAATTGCCTCTCAAATTACAATTTTTTAAAGCGAAACATAACTCTTAACATTATTAAGTCTTTTTTGACGAATAATACTACTAATTAGTATACTATAATTAAATTTTACATTATGAATTATGAATTTTAAATTTTTATTACAATTAACCAAAGAAAAATTTTTTTCTACATTTGTATTTTTTTTTAATGAATTGATCAACATTTTAAAAATTGAACCTTTATTTTTTTCGTATATTTTTCTTTTGTTCTAGCTCGATATATATATATATTTTTTTTGTTGTTGTTGTTGAAATTTTTAGTTGAGGAAATTATTCCTTTTCTCTAAATATCAATATTTTTATATTGAATTTTCTATATCTGTATATATGTACATAGACAACCAAGTTACCTGTACGTTTTTTATGCAACATGTGAGATACCCTCTCACGTCTGGACAATCGTATATTCGTTCAATAACACAGGACATTGAGTGCCGTTGATGCCATTTAAACCGCTGTGTATCAATAACGAAGTAGTTTTTGGTTGGTGTCATTGATTTCCGATAGAGCTGCACTGATTCGCAGGACGACAGGTAGGATAGGCAGGCTACATGCACAACATCGTAATTGATTGAACCGTGGCAACAACTCCTCTTTCAACATATACACACTATTTGTTAAAAGATCTAAAATTAAGTTCTATTTAAAAATTGTACGTCTATGTTGTTATTATTATTATTTTTTTCAAAATCGATTCAATTTCACTACAAAGAAAATAGTAGTTTAATATATTAAAAATTTTTATACCTAAAAACATCAGTTTTTAGAGGTTATGTTTTACTCCTTTATCTCTTAATTTTGACCTATAAATATTCAGATTTTAAATCTTCTGACCTATAAAACTTTGACCTAATTTGTCAGACCTAAACTTTTGAGGTTACATTCGCCTCATGAGTTGACAATTTTGACCTAAACCTTGAACTCATGAGTTTAGTTTCGCATATTGACCTGTGAATTTATCAAAAATTTTGACCTAAATCTTGAACCTAAGCTTTTGAGGTTACAATCGCCTTATGGCTTGACAATTTTGACCTAAACCTTGAACTCATGAGGTTAGTTTCGTATACTGACCTGTGAATTTATCTAAAAGTTTAACCTAAATCTTGAACTCATGAGGTTAGTTTCGCATATTGACGTGTGAATGTATCCAAATTTTTGACCTAAATCTTGAACTCATGAGGTTAGTTTCGCATATTGACCTGTAAGTATATCCAAAATTTTGACGTTATATTTTCCTTTTTACTACTAATTATTCACTCTTGAAATTCTTGACCTAAATTTTAAGGTTTTATTCACTTCTCTATTAGACAATTTTGACCTAATTCTTGAAATTGTAAGGTTACGTTAAAACTTTTGAGGTTCTTTTTGCTTATTGACCTGTGAATTCATCCTAAATTCTAAGGTTGTGTTTGCCTCTTTACTATAATAAATATTGACCTAAATTTTAAGGTTTTGTATGCCTTTAGATCTTCAACTTTTGATTAAAATTTTGATCGTTCTGTTTGGACTCTTGATCCAAAAATTTGACCTAAATTTAAATGTTATATTCGCCGATTGACTTGATAATTGTGACCTAAATCTTGAACTTATGATGTTTTATTCGCATATTGACCTGTGAATTTTGTCTTTAATTTTAAAGTTATATTTGCCTTTTTGACTAGTAAATATTGACCTAAACAGTAAGGTTTCGTTTGCTTTTCGAATGGCAATTTTGGTCATCAACGATTTGTGATGTGTAAATTTTGACCTAAAATATGAGGTTATATTCGCTTGTTGACTTGATAATTTTGACCTAAATCTTGAACTTCTAAGATTACGTTATAACTTTAAAGTTTAATTTCGCACATAGACCTGTGAATTTTGTTTTAAAATTTTGTGGTTATGTGCTATTTTTAGAGTCTGTGAATATTGATCTATACATTTTGATTATTTTGATTTTGATTATTCTAGACCTTTTCTCAAAATATTCGCGAATGTTAATTAATATTTTTAATTACTACTCACTTTCTCTGCACAAGTGATTTTACAAGCGGTATTTTAATTTCTCATAAAGAAAATAAAACGAAAAACGGCGTGCTATGTATTTCGTTACATATTAAAGTGAGAACAACCTTGTAAACGTTACGTTTTCTGTTTATGAAACTGTTTAAACTTCTTTAGTAATTTAACATATATATTTACGTTTCTCTCTTGTTCTTTAATTAAAAACCAAGAAACTGTGAAATTCTTGTGACTTTAAATGTGAATGAGACAAATTGCATTATATAATGTAAACAATTGTTTGTTAAATTTAAAGCTTGAATAATTTACTGGGAAATTGGGGAATGACGTGTGTGGAATATATATATATATATATATTTCATTGTAGCGCAGGAAAACCCCTTGAAATTCTCGTGACAAGTGTCAGTGTTTGACTTTGTTGACAAATTAAAGAGGGCAATTTCGATAACACTATATTCGCCAAAGTTTGAATCAGAAACAATAGTGTGTTTTCAATGTCCAAAACACGTTGAGTGTTGCGTTTGTTTATATATTTATCTCTAAATTCTACATACATATTAGAATTTCCTATTTTCAGAAACGAACTTTGTTATTACAGCGAATAACAATTATATGCAGTTATTGGCAGTTCAAGACTGTTTACAATAAATCTGCGAAGCCAAATATATTTAAATTATTTATGAATAAATAAATACTTCATTTTTTCCCTAAAATTTTGCTGTTATGTTCTCCTCTTTACGGTTAGTCTCTTGACCTGTCGGTTTTGATTTAAACTTTTAAGGTTATGTTCGCCACTTGACCTGCGAATCATGACCTAAAATTAAAAATTACGTTCCATTCTTAAGTCCTGAACCTTAAATTAAATTTTCAGGTTATATTCCATTCGTTTCTTTCGAAAATTGACCTAAATTTTAATGATACATTCGCCTTTAGACCTGATAATTATGACCTAAATTTGAATTTTATGCTTTCTCTCTCTCTCTCTGGGAATTTTAACCTTCTGGAAGTTTTTCTAATCTCTTCAATAGTGTTTTTTAATTCAAAAATTAAATTTTGTGTTCGACATTTGACCTGTGAATTATGATCTAAATTTTAAGGTTATGTTCTTATTTTCAGATTATGTGAATATTGGTCTTTTTGCGATATTTTCCTAAATTGAACTGTGCCGATTTAAAATTAAAAATGAATTTTACCTTTGCCTTCGATTTGCTAAAATTGACCTAAATTTTAAGGTCTCTTTATATTCTTGACCTCCAAAACTTCACCTAAATTTTAAGTTTATGTTCTCTTCTTGATCAGTGACTATTGATTAATTAAAAATTAATCCTAACTCTCAACCATTTTAAAACTAAAATTTTATCTTATGTTCGTTTCTTGACCTGCGAATGATGATATGAATTTTAAGGTTACGTTTATCTCTGAATATGTGAATATTGACCTTAAATTTGCAGTCTTTTTAGTCTCTTGAACTGTCCCTTTTGATCTAAAGTATAATGTTATCTTACATTCAGAACTTTCGAAACTTGACCTAAATCTTGATACTGCATTTGCCTCTAGACCTGTGAATTATGACCTGAATTTCAATATATTATTGTATTGTATGAATTAGAAAGAAATTTTCCGTTACGTTACATATAAGTAATGAGTGAATTCTGAAAAAACCTTGTGGCGGTGATAAATGTTTTCAATATAGTGGGAAATACAAAAATTTTGAAAAAAAAGAAAAATTGAATACGCGCTTTACGAGTGCGTTACTGTATAATTTTTTCGTTTGCAATAATCGGCGGAAATAAAAGAATGGCAGAACATCGATATTAACGAAATGACATGGCTTGGAGTGAGACTAAGCGTGATCGGTCGGCCGTTTTGTATTCCTTTAGAAGATACTAGGCTATAAACGGTTTAACGGTTCGTTACGAACTGCGGAATATATACGATATAGAATAGGTATAGAGAGAGAGAGAGAGACAGAGAAGGGGCTGCCGCGATCCTCATAGATGTTTCGTTGTTGGGACCCCATGTTTCTTAAGTATCGTATTCCATCCACACAATTCTGTTAAAAGTATATATATAAAGAATGGTTAGTTCCAGGGAAAATAGCAACAAAAAAAAAAACAAAAACTATGACTCGGTGGGTCATTATATAGTACGCGCGCGTCCAAGGTGTTACCGCGGAATTTCCTCCGCGAAAAGTAATTCACATTATTGCCGTAAGAGTCAAACTAGGCTTGAATTACCGTCCTCCGTCGTAAAAACAAGTTCGATTTTTCATTGCGGGGCCCTCTCTCAACAAAATGCCGCGTCGGCAAATCGAATCCAACCTCTGGTTATTGGTCGGAACCCTTTTCTAAGAGATCTTAGTCAATAATCATGGTGATAATAGAGAAAACAAGTGCTTCAGTTTGAGTTTGCGCTAAAATAAAATAAATTTACAAGCACACTTTACTTCTTTTTTTTTTTGTAAAAAAAACGTTTCAATATTGTTAAATCTATTTTAGCTTCTCGATTATTGTTACCCATACAATAAATTTTAAATCGATACTACGAATTCATTCTCAAAATTATATACTTCAATTTTGTGATGTTCTTTTTCAATTATTGTAAAATATTGTAAAATTTGCTATTGAATTAGAAATCTTCTAAATTATAACACAGGTAGAACAGTACCTAATCTTTCAGTAAACTTGCTGCAATGTTGCCCTTGTAAGTTTTTAATAATTGCACTGTAACATTTCAGCATGGTTACGGTGTGATCTAATAGCAAATTGATTGTTAAACCTTGCGGCAATCTTCCTGCAACCTTACGGCAATGTTACTACGATGGAATCTTGCAAACGTTGCATGGCAAACTAGCAGAAACCTTGCGGCAATGTTGCGGTGCAACCTAGCAGAAACCTTGCATCAATGTTATGGTGCAACCTTACAAACGTTGCAAGGAAACCTTGCAGCAAGGTTACCTGAAATATGCGCAAAGCTTGCAGCAGTCTTACAATGCAAGCTTGCAATGTGGAACATTTGAACCTTGCGGCAATGTTACGATGCAAAATTGAAAACGCTTCATGGCAATCTAGCAGAAACCTTGCAGCAATGTTACGGTGCAACCTAGCAGAAACCTTGCATCAATGTTATGGTGCAACCTTACAAACGTTGCAAGGAAACCTTGCATGAAGATTACCTGAAATGTGCGGAAAGCTTGCAGAAGTCTTACAATGCAAGCTTGCAATGTGGAAAATTTGAACCTTGCGGCAATGTTACGATGCAAACTTGAAAACGCTTCATGGCAACCTAGCAGAAACATTACGGCAATGTTATGGTGCAACCTTACAAAATTTGCAAAGAAACCTTGCAGCAAGGTTACCTGAAATATGCGGAAAGCAAACTTGAAAACGCTTCATGGCAACCTATTAGCAACCTTGTGGCAATGTTACGGTGCAACCTTGCGACAATTTTACGGTTCAAACTTGCAAACGTTGCATGGCATGTTACATTTCCTGGAGGGGGAAGGTGGAATCGAATAAATTGGATATAATTGTTAATGAATTAATTTTCGAAAAAGACTTGCACTGAAAGAATTAATGCATGTGTGGTAATCTATTTAATCATTTAGCTAATATGTTTTGCTTGGTTACTCTTCGTGCACGAAACAGATGAAAGCATTTTCTGAGTTTATAATGTTTGCAGATATATATATAACTGCAAAATATGAATATATATAAACACATGTACGAGTTCCTTTCGTTCGAACATTGCATGTACTGTAAATGGAGAAATATGCATATAGTAATAATTATCGTAGAACTAGTCGGGTAATCTTTGAAGGCCGACTTGCACGTTTGCTTCCTTATTGTAGCCAAAAGAGGCGCGCATATCTCTATATTTACATCTTTTAGAGCTCGTCATTTAAAGAAAAACGAAATTTTTCTCAAAAAACCTTTAAACATTTTTTTACTTTTTAAATAATTCTGAAAATAAATTATAAAATGTTTAAATGTTTACACTTTTTACTTTTCAAATAATTCTGAAAATAAATTATAAAATGTTTAAATGTTTAAACTTTTTACTTTTCAAATAATTCTGAAAATAAATTATAAAATGTTTAAATATTTGAAATATTGCCATTAATGTTTAATAATATTAGTGATAATACGGGTACAAAAGAAAAAAAATTTTTTTGACCGTGACATTACGCTATAGTGTATTTTCAAGTTAGAATAATCAAATTGTCTTTTTTGAATTTTTGACATAACCTCAAAAAACTGCTAAAAAGGAAGAATTAGAGGCAGAAAAGAAATATTCTTTCGAAATACACACTATGATAGTGTAATTCAATGTATTTTTTCTCGATGAATCCGAATCTAAAGTTAGAATGTCTAATTTTAAATCCAACGAAATTGAGTATTATTGTTGCATTGGTATATAATTCGTTAATTTCACCAGTTAGTCGTTCGCCATAGGTTCTCTTTTATTAAAAGGTTGAGTACAAGCTTGTTCTATTCAGGATCAGCATCCATGCGGTTGCCTCTGTTTCTGAAATAAACACATTAATTATTCAATAAATGAAACACAGCTATAGATTTTCTGTTAATTCAAAATAAAAATTTCTCTCTTTATTTCACCAGAAAAATTTTTAACAACAATATATTTGTTACATAAAATATTATTCACAGTAATTTATTTAATTTTAATATTTAAAATTCATTTTACCAAAATTGGCACAATTTTTCATTAAATTTAATAAAAACAAAATCTATAGGTTATGTTTGCCTTTTGACCTAAACTTTAAGATCATGTTCTCCTTTTGTACTTAAACTTTGAATTTAATTCCTCTCTTGACCTTTGTCTTTTGAGATAAATTTCAAGGTTACGTTCTCATATTGACCTGCAAATGTTGACCTGAACTTTAACACTATTGTTTTCTTTTGAACATTTTCCTTTTGAAGCTGTAAATTTAAATTCGCCCCTTGACCTATATTTCCCCTTTAAACTTCGAGGTTGATTTTAAATTGAATTGACCTGTTAATTTTGACCTAAACTTTGATCCATGTTCTCCTTTTGTACTTAAAATTTGAATTTAATTCCCCTCTTGACTTTTGTCTTTTGAGATAAATTTCGAGGTTATGTTCTCATATTGACCTGTCAATATTGACCTGAAATTCAATACTTTGTTTCCCTTTAAAACATTTTTCTTTCGAATCTGTAATTTTAAATTCGCCCCTTGATCTGCACTTTTTTCCTTGAACTTCGAGGTTGTGTTAATGAATTATTGACCTGTTAATTTTGACCTAAAATTTAAGATTGCGTTCTCCTTTGGAACTTATTTAACGTTTGTTTCGTCTCTTGACCTGTGTCCTTGGACCTAACTTCTGTTATTATTATCGCATATTGACCTGTTACTAAACTTAAATTTTGATGACAATTTGACCTAAGTTTAGAGGTTATAATCACATATTGACCTGCGACTAAAACTAAATTTTTACGTCGAGTAGACCTAAGTTTAGAAGTTATGATCCATTTTGACCTAAACCATTTTGATGTAAATTTGACCCAAATTTATACGTTAAGATCGCGATTGGAATTTAGGTCCATAGGAAGACTCTACCTCAAATTTTAGGTGAATAGAAAAATATAGAATAAAAATTTAGGTCAAACTTTACAGGTAAATAGTAACGTTACGTTGTTAAATTTTTTAAAACAATGGAGACGAAATCTTTTTATAATAATATATATATAATATGATGAAATAAATTGCAATAAAAGTACATGATAAATTGAGCGAATTTATTTCACATTTTTTTTTTATTAAACATTTCTTGTTTATCTGAGTGTAAAAGATGAGAATCAGAATTTAGGGATTTAGTAGTTGGGTTTTAGACAATTCCTCTAATGCTTTGCGAAAAGAATAAAAGAAAGATAGAAGACTCGAAGATCACGAATTCGGATAGTATTCTTGTAACATTACGCGCACTGCCTTGGCGCGCTTTTAGATCGACGCTCAGCAATTTGTATCTGCCTGGAATCGCAGATAACGTTACAAACCAGACGCGAACATTAATTTCATTGTTATGATGCAAGATTATGCCCACACGAATGACATGCGGCATCACCTCACACAAAAACTACCGTTTCTCGCTTCTTTTTTTCAAAAGATATATATATATATATAATAAAATAAAAATATAATAAATATATATATACAAAATAAGAAAAAAAATTTTATTCTTAAATCAAAGAATTTTTTGAATTTCAAATATTTCATATATTTATAGGATAGAAATATTATTTTATGCCACACAAGGTAAAATATATTTTCTTATATAGTTTCCAAACAGATAATTAAAAAAATTTTTTTTTCAATTTTTAAAAATTAAAAGACAAAAAAAAGTTAGTGTAGATGAAAAATTTTTGAAAATTGAATTTAAATATAAATTATTAAAAGTGCAAGAATATATAATAAATTAGTTTGAATGATGATAATGTGAGAGGTCTCAGCGAAAATCTCTCTTTTCACTGCGACATTATCCCATGTCTGACTATAACGGCATATTTCTACTTTGACAGAAAAATGAAATTGGATCAGTATATGACTGAATCTTCTCTTTGCCCTTTGAAGCAGATTAATTGAATAGAATTAATTTATTATTTTTTTAGAGCCTATATATATATATATATATATATATAAAATTAAAATATATATTAAAATTATATAATATTATTATATTATAAAATTATATATTAAAATTAATTTATGCAGATAAAAATTTATTATATAAATATATTATTCCTTTATTATGAAAAATACCACCAACGTTATTTCAATAATTAAAGATTCTAAACATAACGTTATAATTTAGGTAGGAGCTTTAAGTTTCATATCAAAAGGTGGACATAACCTGAAAATTTAGGTTAAAAACTAAACTAAATTTAGGTTTAATAGTCGAAAGAAAATAATATAGATTAAAAGACATAGGTCAAGATATAAAATCATAAAATTTAGTTCCAAGACGTCAGTTTAATAGTCGAAAAAATTACAATATAGGTCAAAAGACGTAGGTCAATATATGGCTAAAACCATAAATATTAGGTCAAAATCAACAGTTTAATAGTCGAATAAAAAATTATAATATATTTCAAAAGACGTAGGTCAATATATGGCTAAAACCATAAAAATTAGGTCAAAATCAACAGTTTAATAGTCGAATAAAAAATTATAACATATTTCAAAAGTCGTAGGTCAAGATATGGATAAAACCATAAATATTAGGTCAAAATGCAAATAAAAAAAAATTTTTTTTAGAGGCAAAAACTCAGAAGCAAATAGAATTACAAACAATCTTGAAAGTTAGTAAAGGTCAAGATTAGAGAAATTTAAGAAATTGATATAATCTAAAAATGTAAAAATGTAGGTCAAGAAAAAAACAGATTATGAATCAATTTTTCCAGTATTTAGCGCATCATAGTTATCATTTAAAATATAGAACAAAATTTTATTTTGAGGTTATGTTAGTATTGGTTATGTATTACTATTGAACCTCCTTAATTTTTTTAATCTTCACATTAAATTTTTTTTCTCTTGATTAAATTATTGCCCATAGAATTAAAATCGTAATTTTTGTTTCTTATTTCCGAAAATATATTTTTTCTCCATAATTTTCAAATTTTCATATATTTAATCCCGAAAGTATAATCACTTTGTGGAGTAGAAATTTGTGATCCAGTGCCATCAAACATCATTCGTAGATATATGTATATATAATAGTGGAAATGGATCTCTCGTGAGTTTATACATGTGGGAGGGCGAGTAGGGGTAAAGTCTCGTGAGTTCGCGCGAGTCTGGTTGGAATGAACTTGGCCTGAGGGCAATGATTCAGGTTTTGCACCGTGTTTACCTTTCGGTCATGTGGGCGTATCAACGCGCGCGGATATTACCGTGCGTATAGGTAAGTGCAGGAAGCGACATTCAATCTGTCGGATATTACAGCACAGCAAAGGTTATATATACATATATATGTAAAAAGTGGAGGGGGAAGCAGTTACATTTACACATTTTGCATATATATATACATATACATATATTCTTATGTGTATTGTAATCATTTACTTCTTTTCAGTCGTACACCAATAACAATATAATATACAGTGCAGCCAATGCATATCCATGATTCCAATTCTTTTTAAACAGAAATTCTTCCGAGAAACAAATACGTTAACTCATTATAATATAGAATGACAAAATAAGGGATGTATTCAATAACTATCAAGACAAATCAATTACTTTTCATCTTCCAAGAAAATAAGATTCAAGAAAATATTTTTTTCATACCCTTACCAATTTAGGTCAATTTGGATCAGAAGAGAAAATTAGAAACCAAATTTAATATTTAGGCTAAACCAATTTTGTCCAAATTGATAATTTTGTTCAAGCTGGTCTATTTAGGTCAAAGAAGCAAGTTGTAAAACAAATTTAAAATTTAAGCCAAACCAATTTTGTCCAAATTGATATTTTGGTCAAGCTGGTCCATTTAGGTCAATTCGGGTCAGAAGAGAATATTGAAAACAAAATTTAATATTTAGGCTAAACCAATTTTGTCCAAATTGATAATTTTGTTCAAGCTGGTCTATTTAGGTCAAAGAAGCAAGTTGTAAAACAAATTTAAAATTTAAGCCAAACCAATTTTGGTAAAATTGATATTTTGGTCAAGCTGGTCCATTTAGGTCAATTCGGGTCAGAAGAGAATATTGAAAACAAAATTTAATATTTAGGCTGAACCAATTTTGTCCAAATTGAAAATTTTGTTCAAGCTGGTCCATTTAGGTCAATTTAGGTCAAAGAAGCAAATTATAAAACAAATTTAAAATTTAAGCCAAACCAATTTTGTTCAAATTGATATTTTCGTCAAGCTGGTCCATTTAGGTCAATTCGGGTCAGAAGAGAAAATTAAAAACCAAAATTAATATTTAGGCTAAACCAATTTTGCCCAAATTGGTTATTCTGGTCAAGCTGGTCCATTCAGGTCAATTTGGGTCAGAAGAGAAAATTACAAAGAAACTTTAAAATTTAGATAAAAATAGCCCACAATAGGTAAAAAAAAACAATGTAACATCGTGAATTTAGATCAAGATTGTATTAAATTTTAGGTCAAATACAAAAGTGAATTTAGATCAAAAGTGACAGATCAATATTCGAGTAGAATATTGAATTGTTGATATTTTTTTATTTTTTTATTTATTTGTTAAGAATGGGTCATTATTATAACAGATTCTGCACTTGACGCTAAAGAGAGAGAGAATCTTGCAAGGACGGTTTAAAAGTATAGAGCAAAAGCTGAAGGACGTTAATAGTTGTCAGGTAATTTTAAACAAATTATCGCGTTAATGTATTGGGATATTCTTGGTGTTTCAACTCCTTTAATACCAACGCAACGCAAAATGTTCCATAATTGGAAGTGTAGTTACTTCCTCTTACTGGCTACCAGCTATTTACGAGCCAATAAAACAAACCAAAGAGAGTCAAGAGGTTTCTCTCTCTCTCTCTCTCTTTCTCTCTCCCTCTCTCTCACACACTCTTTTCTCCTCATCTCCCTTTCTCGCGTTTCTCCATTTATCTCTTGTGCTTCTGTGCACTCATCCCAGGGTCATATAATTACGTTAGAATGGTACGATCGACGACACGGAACTATAAACGTCGCACTTATAATTTTTAATGAGTTTCAATCTCGTCGCACGTGCTCCATTATCGACCACATGCACAACTAACTCTTTTATAATATTTAAAAAAAGAAAATTTTGCTTTTATTTTTTCCACATGATCCCAATATTTCTTCTTCTGCTCTTCATTTTCAATTTAAGTCAAATTCTCCACTAAAAATGTAAATATAACCTCAAAAATTGAGTTGTAGGTTTGAAATTCAAACTTTCCAGTTTGAAATTTGGGTCAAATTCTTTACTAAAAATGTAAATATGACCTTAGAAATTAGATAACAGGTCAATATGTAAACTTCTCGTTTGAAACTTATGTTGAATTCTGCCTTAAAGATGTAAATGTAAACTAAAAAAATGGGTCGTAGGTCAATAGGCAAACTTTCCGTTTGCAATTTAGGTCTAATTTAGGTTTTAATTAAAAGATTAATGTAACATCAACATTTTATTCGTAGGTCAAAAGGTAACCTTCCAGTTTGAAATTAAGGTCAAATTCTTCACTACTAAATATATCAATACAACCTTAAAAATTTAGATCGTAGGTCAATTGGCAAACTTTTCGTGTGAAATTTAGGTTAAATTCTTCATTAAAAAGGTCAATATAACCTGAAAAATTTTGTCGTCGGTAAATAGGCAAACTTACCTCTTATAATTTAGGTCAAAATTAAGGTCAAATTCTCCACTAAAAATTTAAATATAACCTCAAAAATTGAGTCGTAGGTCAATAGGCAAATTTTCTGTTTGAAATTTAGGTCAAATAGTTCACTGACAAAGTAAATATAACCTCGAAAATTCGTTTCGTAGGTCAATTGGTAAATTTTCCGTTTGAAATTAGGGTCAAATTCTACATAAAAATGTAAATATAACCTTCAAATTTAGGTCGCAGGTCAAATATATCTCTGAATTAAAAAAAATTTTTCTATCCGTAGGTCAATTGGCAATTTTCTTGTTTAAAATTTAGGTCAAATTTAGGTCAAGATTCAAACAAAAGCATGAAAGGATTATAGAAAATTGCACGTCGTGAGGTTAAAATTTTGGTCAATTTAGGTCGCAGGTCAAATATATCTGAATTAAAAATGTTTTTTTCTGTCCGTAGTTAAGAAAATTTTGACTCTTGTAATTAAAATTTTATAATGAAAACATCCCTCCCTTGTATTATTAAATTAATGCAGAGGAATTTAACATTTTTCAATATATATATTAAACGATCGCAGTAGTGCAGGAGATGGGGATTTTTTTTTTTTGTCAGATATATAAAATTTAAGATGGAATTCAAAGAGTAAATTTACACAATGTTCTTTTTTTTCGAATCAAAATTTATAGACGATAAAATGCTCTCATGGTGAATTTAAAAGTTATGAAATATGTGGATGCTTCTTATATTATCCCACGCTTATTTAATCGATCTTAACTTTTGTAGAGCTCATGATTTGAAAATGCCTCTCATCGTTGGTTCATGTATATATATATTTATATATATTATGAAAAAAACTAATCGCTGTTCGTAAAAAGTTTTACGAGACTTTAATACGAAAATTAAGAGGGCTTCTCTCTATAAAGCTGCAGGTACACAAGGGGCCTCTTTATATAGTATACCTTTGTGAATTCACGCTCCCGTAAGTTGAACGATCGTAGATCTCGTCACTGTCTAGTTAAGACAACGTCCTAATGATTTACTGGCGCAAAACTCGCGCTGTTTTTAACAATTATCGTAATTATACTTCAGTTATACATGCGCGGAAAGAACCGCTTCTGTGAAATCTTATTTCCCAAAAATTATTCCCTCACAAGTAGACTTTGTTGTTTAAAAAAAAAAACAAAAAAAAATTCACTACCGTATAATTTTATCGAAAGGTTATTTATTGCTAAATAATTATTGGCTTTTGCGATAAAGTCATTTTTCACACGTTAGTCTCCTTTTGCATATGTTTATTTCCCTTTTTATCTTCCATTTATTCGTAATTTTCTTCTAATTATCTCAAACAATTATATTTCCTCAATTTCACATTTCTGTATATATTGATGAGAAAAAAATTTTCTTGACGTTAAATATAAATTTTCCCCCTTAACAATAAATATACATAATATATGGAAAGAATTTCTTCTGAAAAACTTGATAAAATTCTTTTCAAATGTGTAACTTGTCTTTTATATATTTATGTAAGATTTTTTTCCTCTTTCAACTATTGGATAAGAAAAAAAAACATGGACATTGTAATTGGACGAAATGATTGGGGGGGAGAGGGTGTTCGTTAACAGAGACAAAACAAAGCTCGATGAGGGGAGGTTTGAGCTTAAACCATCGTTCCGTAATATTCTGTGGCTCAAAAGCGAAGTAAAAGAGATGCGGTTGACACAAAAAAAAGAAAAAAAAAAAAAAAATGTAAACTATTTGATCGTAAACTGCTTTCTCGTCGCGCACCTGGTTGCGATGTTCGCGATGCGAAAAAGGGATCCGTCCAGTTGGGCCGAGCGCGCAACCGAGCGACAGTGCACACGCCTAAAAGGGTTTTCGTTAGATTTCATTTCACACTTAATTAACCGACACACATGGTCAGAATTATACATAGACTGTGAGAAACGCTCAAAAAGTCGCTAGAACTAGAAGTTAAAAATATCATTTTGCTTGTAAAACTCAATATTTGAAGAATTTGATAAATTTTTTAATAACAATCAATAAAAAGATTAGTTTAGGTTAATTTAGCAAAGAGGAAAAAATTTTCTATAATAGTTGAAAGGCTCTGAATTTGAGGGGATAATTTCACCAGGCCCTGGTCGGTGCCAGGACAAATTCATGATAGAGCCATATTTCAGACTGGTAGGGCCAGGTTGGTCCCTGGTCGGTGCCAGGAGAAATCCATGGTAGAGCCATATTTCAGCCAGGTTGGCCTCTTGTTGGTGCCAGGACAAAGCCAAGATAGAGCCATGTTTCAGACTAGTAGGGCCAGGTTGGTCCCTGGTCGGTGCCAGGACAAATTCATGGTAGAGCCATATTTCAGCCTGGTTGGGTCAGGTTGGCCTCTTGTTGGTGCCAGGACAAAGCCAAGATAGAGCCATATTTCAGACTAGTAGGGACAGGTTGGTCCCTGGTCGGTGCCAGAAGAAGTCCATGGTAGAGCCATATTTCAGCCAGGTTGGGCCAAGTTGGTCTCTTGTTGGTGCCAGGACAAAGCCAAGATAGAGCCATGTTTCAGCATAGTAGGGCCAGGTTGGCCTCTTGTTGGTGCTAGGACAAAGCCAAGGTAGAAACTAATTTTAGACTAGTAGGGCCAGGTTTGTCCCTGGTAGGTGCCAGGAGCAATCCATGGTAGAGTCATATTTCAGCCAGGTTGGGCCAGGTTGGCCTCTTGTTGGTGCTAGGACAAAGCCAAGATAGAGCCATGTTTCAGACTAGTAGGTCCAGGTTAGTCTCTTGTCGTTGCCATGACAAAGCCAAGATAGAGCCATATTTCAGACTAGTAAGGCTAGGTTGTCCCCTGGTCGTTGCCAGGACAAAGCCAAGATAGAGAAATATTTCAGCCAGGTTGGGCCCTGGCTAGGCGATTACTATAGAAGCAACTTTTCACTCTTCTCTAGTATCAATTTTTACCCTAATACATTTTAGTCTGGCTGAAAACTGGCTCCGTATTGTGGCCCTGATCGGGTAAGGTGTTTTATTTTCTCCTTTGGGACTGACCTGGCCCTGATTTGATTGAAACACCACGATCGATGGTTTTAGTGTCTGATTCAGATTCGGAGCAGCCTGACCTGGCCCCGACCAGAGCCTAGTCAAAATTTCTCCAAGGTTAAATTTATGCAAATTGTACCAGTTTGCAGTTTTGTAGAATAATCGTATACCGTCTGTCCGTGTCCAGCCATAGTTGCAATTACGCAAAACAACGCAGGAGTCATTATGGGGACCAAAGAAGATGCCGGATATAAGGGATAGTTGCGTGGAATTGCGTACTGATGCGTGATGCGTGCTAACACCAACCAACTCGATCGTGCGGATCCCGATTCTCAGTGGCAACGAACTTCCTTCGTTTCTTTCTGTTCTTGCTATATACATGCAGTCCCTTCTTTCATTCCTCACACAAACACACACACACACACACACACACTGTCCCTGCAATCTCTTTTCCCTTTGCGAGAGATCTAAAAGAGGCCCTTATTATACCACACGAGTTCTTAACCGATTTGCGAACCAGATGGGACGCACGACCTGTCGGAAGAATAGATACCGCGTTACTCACAATCAGTGTCACGGGCAAACGAACGAATGTTTTTCCTCATGTAATTTACGGTAATTACCGATCTCGCCAAAGAATTCGCAGGTAGATCGCCTCGTAAAGTCAATAGTGTACGGTCCTAGTGGGCGTGTCACTAAAAAGACGATAAACGTTGCTCCGCTTAACCTCACTGCGTAACCTACTACAAATTCACTTTACAATATTTAAAAAAAAAGAAGATCATGTTTACCGACATTTAGGTCCCAGTCATTTAATGTAAAATCTCGGTACTTGTAATTAGTTGATCAATTAACTTTGTCCATTACCCAATTCCAGGAGTTTTTAAAGAGAGTTATATAGACTACCGTTGGCAATTATTCGACCATTGATTTTCTTATACCATGGGAAGTAAATGGGAAAATAAATTATATATATTAAATATTTTTTTTCTTTATCTGAAAGCTAATGATTGAAAAAAATATTTAAAAACAGAGTATTTTGATTTTGAAAGAATTTAAGGCAGCCCATATTCAATAATACATCAGATTAGGTTCCATATTATATTAGTTTAGGTTAGATTTCATATTGGGTTAAGCTAGGTTAATTTAGGTTAGGTATTAGATTAGGTTCCATATTAGGTTAATTCAGGTTAGATATTAGATTAGGTTCCATATTTGGTATGGTAATGTATAGGGTTACGTTCCAAATTAGTTTAGGTAAGGTATTAGGTTAGGTTTCAGATTATGTTAATTTAGGTTAGGTATTAGATTAGGTTTCATATTAGGTTAATTCAGGTTAGATATTAGATTAGGTTCCATATTTGGTATGGTTATGTATATGGTTACGTTCCAAATTAGTTTAGGTAAGGTATTAGGTTAGGTTTCATATTATGTTACTTTAGGTTAATTTATATTAGGTATTAGATTAGGTTCCATTTTTGGTATAGTTAGGTATAAAGTTAGGTTCCATATTAGTTTAGGTTAGGTAGATATGTAAGGCACTAGGTTAGGTTTCGTATTGGGTTAATTTAGGTTATTTTAGGTAGATATTAGGTTATACTTTATATTAAATTAGGTTTGGTTTAGGTACTATAGTAAGTTAGGTAGGTAGTTAAGGTATAAAGGTTGGGTTTCATATTAGGTTATACATCAGATTAGGTCCATTATAAGGTTTAGTTAAGTTCGTTTAGGTTAGGTATTAGATTAGGTTCCATATTAGGTTCCATATTAGGTTCCATATTAGGTTAAATTAGGTTAGGTATAATGTTAGATTCCATATTAGGTATGGTTAAGTATAAGTTTAGGTTACATTGTAGGTAAGGTTAGGGTATGTTTTACATTAGGTTAAGTTAGGTTCCATATTAATTCATGTTAGTCATGTTTAGTTAGATATTAGATTAGCTTCCATATTGGATTTAGGTCAGGTATTAGGTTCCATTTTGGTTAGGAAACCCGTTACTCTAGGGTTTTTGGATCGCTAATACGAATCTGGAGTTAGAATTATAAATTCAAAATGGCGGATCAAATATGGCGGCTAAATTTTGAAAATCCATCATATTGGCTCAAAGCACGTTACTCAGGGGTTTTTGGGGTCGCTGATTACGAATCTGGAGTTAGATTTAAAAAATTTTAAATGGTGGTTTGAATATGGCTTCAATAAACTTTTTAATAGTTGATAAAAACCTACATGATGGCCATATTGAATCTACCATTTTGAATATTAATTTTAGAATTGAACTTTAACGCAAGATTTTAGAGTTCCTGAATAGAACTTTCTCAAAATTGAAATCAGATTAAAGAAGAAAAAAAATTGTCATTCAATTAGAGCAGTAAAATTTAGTTCTATCATTTAATCTGTGTTTGCAGTTTCTGATTTTAAAAGTTTGGCTTACAACTTTCAGGAAATTAAGAATTTTTTTTTTTTTAATTTTATTTTATTCGAAATGCTTAGTTTTGGTTGAAGTTTGAATTTTAATGTGAGATTGAATTTTATGTGCTCGTAAAAAAACGCTTGTCGATGATTTCAAGCGAAGCTGTTCTATGCTAAGCACTGCATTAAAATCGAACCGAGGCGTAAGAAGGGAAGATGTCTGAAATTACAACGTTTGCAATCGTGTTTCCACGAAGCTTGTTCTCGTAGGAACTCTACCACGATCGACCGTTGGCTCACTGCCTATCCCAGCTTTAATGTATAATATATATATATATATATTTTTTTTTTGAGAAAAAAATGTAAAGAAATCGTCATAAAATCTTTTCGAATGCGGGAAATCAGAGGGCATCCTTCTCAGTAAAGATTATGCGGCTTTGAAATCCCCCGTCTATTAAATCTCAAGTATAATAAGGTTATAAAATATTAATATAAACAATAACGTTAACATTGCAGTGAGAAAATTACATCTCTAAAAGCAATAAAAAAAAACCGATTCTAAATTGAATTTATTGACTAGGTGAAAAAAAATCAAAACTTATTTTTTTATTATCATTAAACTAAATTTTTACACCAGTAAAAAATTTTCTCTACCATTTTACATTGTTTTTAGAGAAAGGAAATTTTACCTTATTTTTTAAACACATACACACACTTTTGATTTAAACTTTCAAATTTACAGGTCAAGAAAATAATATTATTTGTTTCTTGACCTGTTAATTTTACCATTATCCGCTGTTGACCTAATTTTTTTCATTCAGTCACATTTGTCATATGTGACTTTGAATCTAAATTTTGTCCCACTGACCTGTGACTTAAGGGCATGTCAAAGTCGTTGCGTATTTTCTATTGAGCTGCAATGGAAAAATCGTATCGACTTTGACATGCCCTTAAAGTTTTTCTTACAAATTATAACATTACGTTGTGTTACAATATATTACCTTACGTAACATCGACAAGATCAAAAATAAATTATATTGGAATTTTACTGGGGAAAAAAAAGAATATTCATTTAAAAACAGTTCGAAGAGGAAGCGTGAAAAAAAATAGAACAGAAAAAGTGCTAGGCGTTTCGAAAAAAAAAGTTGATGCTCTACAGCTAAAAAAGTAGTAGTTGGCAAGAATCATCGATTGGCAACTGGAGCCAGTGCGAATTTCCCGAGAGGAAAAACGCCATGTTAAAAGGCGCGCCCTGGTTCGTCGATCGGTGAAACGGTACTTATCCCTCGGGATGTTCTATATAGACGATAAGAGGGAGAGAAAAAAGACGAAAGGGTGAAGAGAGAGAGAGAGAGAAAACGGAGTCGAGTCCGAAGGAATTAGATTTGCTCGCTGCTAGCCAAGCGCAACGGACAGAATGCAACGCAATCCCGCGGTAATTTGAAACGCGTTCCTTGGAAATACGGAGATTCTTTCCTTTGGTGATCCAGTGTACCGACGAGATGGCTTTCATCGAAAATCGAACCAAATCTCATCATAGTTTGACTAGAAATCGATTGTACTCCTCTTTTAGCTATTTGATTCCTGATAAATTCGTATATTCTCACGCTGACCAGTTTATTGATTTTTAAATTCTACCCACCGCAGTTTTTTTTTTAATAAAAATTAAAGTGAAAGGCAGATGGAACGAACGACTTTTTAAAAATCAATAAGGTTTTCTCGAAGGATTGTTTTTATACTCCCAGGGTGCCCAGGGTTTTTTCATATTAGGTTACGTATTAGGATCCATATTAGGTATGGTTAGGTATTATTAGGTTCCATATTAGGTATGGTTAGGTATTATTAAGTTCCATATTAGGTATGGTTAGGTATTATTAGGTTCCATATTAGGTATGGTTAGGTATTATTAGGTTCCATATTAGGTTAAGTTAGGTAAGGTTTAATAGTAAGTTAAGTAGGTACCTAACCTAATGTTTAGGTTTTATATTAGGTTAAGTTTGATTGGCTTAGGTTAGGTTTTATATTAAGTTAAGTAAGGTTATGTTTATGTTCGTTTCGATATTAAAGTAGGTTTTTATATCAAGTCCTGTTAGTGAGAATTAAGTCCCATATTAGGTTCCATTTTAGGTTAGGAAACTTGTTACTCAAGGGTTTCTTGGGTCGACGATTACAAATCTGAAGTTACATTATTCTTCTGTTAAATTAGTTCTGCTATTTTAGATCATAAAAATAGTAATTCTGATCTATATGTACAAGTTTTTAGAATTGCAAAAATGGAAACACAAAAGGTGTTCAAATTTTGAAAAAAATTAAAATTTGACTCTTTTTACACTATTTAAAGGTGACTTATGGCCGCATGTCTAACAATGCGTATTAACCGGAACTTTGTTTACTTCCTGGAATTGACCGTTTTCTTTTGCTATCAATGCAATTTTGCTTGGGAGCTTCGTCAAGAGATGTATCCAATAACGCCTCGCTTTTATATTTCTTTATTCTTCTTTTCACTCTATCTCCATATTTAATCATCTCATTTTTTCTGTATGACTATAAATCAGTTTTTAAAAATATTACCCATTTTTTTCTTCTTCTTCTTCTTTGCTTCTTGTCAAGAAACTCAATTTCGAGCTAGTGTCGACTTTCGTCATTTGGTGTAATAAGATCAATATCGAATTTTTTTTACTGTTGCAGTGAAATTATAATAAATATATATATATAAATATAGAGAATTAATAAAAAAAAAGGAATGGCGTATAAAACTGTTTACATAATTATTATAATAAATTTTCATTTTTTCAGACACAATTATTAAATTTACGCATATAACTAAAAGTGTATATCATTTACATAGAACGAAAATGTTACAAAAGTCCTTAAACTTTCTGCTTTGCATAAATCTAAACTACTCAAGGTCTCATTAATTCGCAAAACTTTACGGAAGATTTGCGCTTGAAACTTTCTGACTTTATAATACGTATAGACCGATTAAAAAATTGGAAAAATTGAAAAAAATTGTTCAAATGCTCATTTAAAATTTTTAAACATCAATTTAATATAGAAAATAAAAATAGAATATTAATAAATATTAAAAATAGAAACATTTTTCAAAAATTATTTTGCTTTTTTAAAATTAAAACACTACTATGCTTTTTTAAAAAAATGAAAATTATAAAAAAAAATTTCCTCTTATTCTTCACGCAAATAAAATTTCGTTATTATATATTGTTTAATAACTTATTTAATTAATCAATAGTTTTATTTAGATCATTCATTTAATTTTATGACTATTGTTCATCTCGGAATGCTGCTTGAAAGTACAATAAACTCTCTCTCTTTGTGTACTTCACGTTTATATGAATTGTTATAGGAGTGACTTGAACTGACTATATGAGAATAATGTTTACGACCAGTAAATCACAAACGCTTATTCATAGAAAATAACAAATCATCTTTTTTTTCAAAACAATAAATTAATTGTTCTAATCAATTATATATTCGGTATAAATTCCACAATGTCTCTATTAAAAAAAACTTTTTTTTCGAAAAAAATTCAGGTAACTGACATTAATTATTAATTAATTAATTAATTTAAATTTTCACTTAACAAAAAAATTTATCAATAATTTAATATTATTGATAATTTAATATCAATAATTTAATATTATTGATAATTTAATATCAATAATTTAATATTATTGATAAGTTAATATCAACAATTTAATAAATTTTTTTGTTAAGTGAAAATTTAAATTAATTAATTAATATATTAATTAAGGTCAAAGATCAGGAGTGAATACAAAATTTAGACCAAAAGGCGAACATAACCTCAAAAGTTCAGATCAAGACAAGAACAAAAACTAAATTATGGATCAAAATCAACAAGTTAAGGAGCAAACGTAGTCTAAAAAAGTTTAGGTCAACATTCATAGATCATGTGGGTAACATAACCTTAAAAATTAAAATATATAACCGCCATAACCTCAAAACTTTAGATCAAGACGAGAACCGTTTTTTTTCAAATTAGAAAATAAATATCAGCGAATATGATAAAATAAAAATGTCTACACTAGACGTATAAAGAAAATTTTCTCAAATCAAATATTTTCCCAGTGAATATCACGTTACTCGGAATAAGTATGTTTACATTAAAATAAATGTTATTTGCGCGAAATAATATATGTTAGTTTCAATGTAATTGAAGACTTTTCATGTACACGATTTCCGCAATAAATATTCCATGGAAGGTTGAGATTAAATAGAGTCCTCAGTTTTGTGGTGTGAAAGAAAAATTTGTGAGAAGTACGTTTTAAGTATATTTGTAAAGTACTTAATGAATATGATTGTGATAATAAAAAACAGTTTATGCGCGTGTCACCGCGGGGGTTTAGGAGTCCGAGAGAGAGAGAGAGAGAGAGAGAAAGATTTAAAGTGGGATACTCTTCACCTGCAGCAAAATAGTAAAGGTTGAAATACTCTCTCCCTTTCCCTCCAATGCATTGCATTGCATCGCACTGTTTTATGTGAAAATAAGTATGTACGCGAAGAGAGTCGGTCATAAAACAAACTCAAGATATCCGAATAAAGCCGCGCGCTATACACGATATGAAGGGCGCGCGCGCGTGAGCGCGTGAATGTACATGTATATATATATACATATAGGTACTATATAAGTTAGAAAATAGAGATGCTAGACGTAGATGGGACAGCGAAGTTCAAACCAGGGGATGCTGCTAGTCTGTTGCCAGACGTTGTAAATTTTATCGCCCGGATAAAAGCGAACTAGTAGAGAATGGCCATAAAGGTGCTTTATTGTACATTTACATCCAGATATAATGTGTTATACCACTAACTTAAGTGAATCAAACACAATACGCAAGACAAGCTTTCTCTTCCTATTTGAGTTAAAAAGTCCAAAAGTAAATATTCTTTTACGATGAGATGAGCACAGGAGATTCAAGTTGTCATGTCGGTTGGAATTGATTCAACTGCATCGTTAACTTTCAATAGATTTATTAGATTTTCATTAAGTTCGATATTAAGTCAGTAAATAAGGAACCTAGGTTCCTTATCAGTTTAAGTAGGTTCCACATTAGTTTAGATTAGGTTCGTTAAGGTTCCGTTAAGTTCCACGTTAGACAAGGTTTTATATTAGGTTAAGTTAGGTTTAAGATCCGGTTCCATATGAGGTAAGGTTAAGTAGGTTAGGTTCCATAATAGGTTATGTTAGGTTCAATATTAGGTAAGGTTAAGTAGGTAGAAAATAGATAGACTTATATTTCAGTTAGTTTAGGTTAAGTTAGTTAAGGTACAGTTAAGTTCCATATTAGGTTAGGTTCTATATTCAATTAGGTTAGGTATTAGATTAGGTTCCATATTATGTTAGGTTAAGTATGTTAGGATCCATATTATTTAAGAATGCGTTAGTTAATGCTTGGTTACGTTCCGTAGTAGGTTAGGTTCCATATTCTTTTAGGTTAGGTTCCATATTCGTTTAGATTAGGTTCAATATTAGGTAAGGTTAAGTAGGTAGAAAATAGATAAGGACTTATATTTCATATTAGTTTAGGTTAAGTTAGTTAAGTTCCATATTAGGTTAGGTTCTATATTCAATTAGGTTAGGTATTAAATTAGGTTACGAATTATGTAAGGTTAAGTATGTTTGGATCCATATTAGTTAAGAATGCGTTAGTTAATGCTTGGTTACGTTCCGTATTAGGTTAGGTTCCATATTCGTTTAGGTTAGGTTCCATATTCGTTTAGATTAGGTTCAATATTAGGTAAGGTTAAGTAGGTAGAAAATAAATAAGGACTTATATTTCATATTAGTTTAGGTTAAGTTAGTTAAGGTACAGTTAAGTTCCATATTAGGTTAGGTTCTATATTCAATTAGGTTAGGTATTAAATTAGGTTCCGAATTATGTAAGGTTAAGTATGTTAGGATCCATATTATTTAAGAATGCGTTAGGTAATGCTTGGTTACGTTCCGTATTAGGTTAGGTTCCACATTAGGTTAGGTTCAATATTAGGTAAGGTGATGAAAATGAGGAATTAAAAAATATTCTTAAATATCAGGAGGATGCGTTACTTAAATTAGTAAAATTAAAATTAAAATTTTTCTATTAATAAAATTGTACACTTAACATTTTTACAGATTCGAAGAATATATTTAAAATATATACAAAAAAATTTTTAAACTGTCCAAAAGTAAATTTTATCGACTATCTCTGTTTAATGTATGCGCGTATTTTCCAAGTAGCTTGTTTATATATATATCCGTTAAAGTAAAATACAGTCATTATAGTCATTTGCAGTCGTCATAAAGTAGCCCATCTATGAGGGAATACTTGCATCACTAAGAAATGCGTTGTATTTGTGCGAAATGGGCAAAGGCAATCTTGAAATTGAGCATTTTACATCCAAAGTACGCCATGCATATTTACAAGGCCACCCACGCACTGCGTTCCCATCGGACAAAGTAACACACTGGACTTCTTTAGAATCGCGAATGCAAATGTTGTTCCTTTATTTTTCACAAAAAAAAAAGAACAAAACAAAAAAAAACAAACAAACAAAAATTGCTTTGAATCTTCTTTTGTATTATAAATTCAAATAAATAATTTTATTCTCTTGAACTTTTGAACTTCAAATTATATTAAAGATGCAGACATTTCAGTTATGTGGCTATAAATTGATAACTAACGTTCCATTGTATTCGAGAAAAATAAATAGCAATATAATTGAATATAACAAGTTGCATTTGAATTTTAATGAAAATTCTATTTCTCCTTGATTAAATGAATAAACTCGCTGTTCTCTTATAGTTATTTGTTTCAATTCATATATATATATTTTAAAAATATATATTCTCCATAAATGAAAGGCGGATTTTAATTAAGCGTCAGTATACTATTTTCTATATTTACCGCAAATTAGTTGAAATGACAATTTTCTTTATTATTTTCAATCTCTCATATGTATGAATTATTGATTCATAACAAATTTTCATAAACTGGAATAGTACCATATATATGTATATATTAATAATATATTACGAGCTCTCGTGGTAATAAACGATATTTGAAAGCGGATTACAAACGTCTCTTGCCATCATTCGATCTCGACAATGCCAGCCCATTTTCGTCTCACCCGAATACAATTATCGGAAGATAAAACGAGTCGACAGAAGCTCGGCGGCGTTGAAATATGCAATAGAGTTCTCTATGATACTCGGCGACCGAATCGACGGTTTTTAATTAACGATTTTGCTCAGACACGGAAATGGTTAAATTGAGTAGATGCTTTTCGATGAAACTTCAATGCGCGGGTTAAAACTTGACACAGACTCGACATAATTATCCCTGAAAAATGATAAATCATTTAAGACAATATTATATTATGCAAGCGATGGGATTTATATGACTATAAACAATTGCAAATCATATTTGAAATAAAAAATAAAAAATAAAAAATAAAAAATAAAAAATAAAAAATACATTTTCGATATTAAATTTTTAAACAAGATTATTTGCCGGAAAAATATGTTTCTGACAAAGCGAGTCTGGAAATATTGACCAGCCCCTGGCAGGGGTTGAGGGAAAAATCCTATTTTAGCCCGCGATTACAAACCCTGCCAAACTTGGCCTCAGCCTGGTTTGAAACGCTTCACCTATAAATCCGAGCCGAATCTGGCTGAAAAATGGCTTCGTCCAGTCATCTAGATAGGGTAAGGAGGCGTTTCATTTTCCCCAGGTCCAAACTTGGCTCCAGGAAGGGGCGGACCAGGAAGGGCCAGGACAGGCCCTGGCCAAGGCCAGGTTCACCTGCCTCAAATCTGGGTGAAACACTACTGATTCTGGTCTGGACAAGGAAGGCCAGGTCAGGGCCCGGTTGGTCGCCGTGTTTTAACCAGGCTGGGACCAGGTTGGCAGGAAGAAGCAATTTTTCAGTCAAATCTGGCCCCGACTGGGTGAGACGTTTCAACCCCAGATTGCGGCACTTGAAGAATAAAATGATCATAACCGTGCAGAAATTGTAACCGGGCCCTGGCTGGGGCCGGGTCAGGATGCCCCAAATCTGGTTTAAATACTAAAACCGCACAAAACAAGGGCTACAGAAAGGATCAAATCAAAGCCAGGTTGGGACCAAGTCGGTCGCCCTTTTTCACCCAGGTTGGGGCCAGGTCGGTGAATTTTTGCACTGGTATCGAGTGCATCGTAAAGTTGCACAATCTTTAAGTAGGTTTTAATAAAGAAAGACCTTGAAAGATAAATTGAGGAAAAAATATAATGAGGCATGTTGACCTTGGTGTGTCCTTCCATTCGCATTTTCTTTATTTCTTAATCTATTTTTCTTGAAAAATACACCTGCAAGCGAGCATATTGCACACGATTGTATATATATATACATAGCGAAAGAGCAGAGTTGCGAAAAGCATTTTGGCGACGTGGCGGCTCGATATTCGGGGTGCGGTTCCTAGGTTCGTAGGTCCCTGGGTTTGCGTGAGAGACGACGCTGGAAAAGAGGAAGGGTGGGCGGAAGAGAGAGTCGAAGGCGCGTGAGG
This sequence comes from Leptopilina clavipes, assembly GCA_001855655.1. Classification (NCBI taxonomy): domain Eukaryota; kingdom Metazoa; phylum Arthropoda; class Insecta; order Hymenoptera; family Figitidae; genus Leptopilina; species Leptopilina clavipes. The sequence goes on along the minus strand of JUFY01019321.1, from coordinate 18,845 downwards.
CGGGGGGAGTTAACAGTGGGTGGTTGGGCGCCGTGCACGCGTTGTGCAGTGCGGTTAACGGTGTGTGCGTTGCGCCGATAGCCAACGCTTCGAACGGGAAAGACGCTGCAGGCGAGAGAGAGAGAGAGAGAGAGAGAGAGAGAGAGAGAGAGAGCAAGATACTTGAAAGGAGACACTAAATAGAGATAGAGAGAGAGACAAAAAAATCCTCTCCTTTTCCTCTCTCCCTCTGAGAAGAAAATCAGAAGGGGGAAAAGAATTTCTAAAAAATAAAAATGTACAGAAAAATAATACATTTTCCTTCTTTTTCACTTTTAGAAAGAGACCCAAGCAAAAAAAAAGAATGGGGGAAAAGGATACAGACGGAAAAAAGTATACAAAGATTATTGAAGAATAATAAGAAGAGGGAAAATAAAATATCAAGAGGAGATTAAAGGAAAAACAACAGAAAAAAAGAAGATAAAGAAAAGATGAAAGAAAGTTCGAAACAAAAAAAATTGATAAATGGTGGGAAAAATTGAGAAAAGAGAGAAAGAGACAGAGTGAGGGGGTGGGGGGATTTTAAAAGAGTGCCGGAAATAAAATTAAAAGCAAATAAAGAAGAGCAAATATTGAAGAAAAAGAGAGGAAAGGAGAATAAATTCAAGGCAAATATAAAGAAAAGGAGAAAATACGACAGTGAGAAATTAAGGGAAATAAAAGAGAGAGAGAGAGAGAGAGAGAGAAAATAGTTGGAATAAAGTGATACACGACGGGAATAAAGAAGATAATCTAGGTTCTCTCTCTCTCTCTCTCTCTCTCTCTCTAAAACTAATAAAAAGGCAAATTTTAACTAAGCCCCGGTTGGGGCCAGGACAGTCCCCTACCTGGTTAAAACACGGCGATCAACTCGATCCTAGTCTTCCTTGTCCAGACCGAACCCATTTCTCATGTAGAAATTGCCTTACTTTGCCGTTCCTTGAAGTTTAAATCGGGTTTTAGTAAGGGCCTAGCTAGTTTTCCTAGTTTCTGACAAGATCCATGTTAGAGGTTAATTTCTACACGAGTTAAAGTAGAATTTTATTCTGTTCCAACCGGTTTTAAGTGTTTCACCCAGATTTGTGGCAATCCGACCTGGCCCCGGCCAGGGCCCGGTTAAGATTTTTTAGCACCGCTTCTATATAAAGGAAAAGACAGTTAGAAATTCTACCTGTGTTCCAATCTCATTGAAACAGAGAAACCTGGCTGAAATACGGTTTTCGTTTCAACCGCAGTTTTGAGACTGCCCTACCAGCGCCAGGCCAGGCACTGTGGTCTAAATTTCAGCAAGAAAGTAGTTTTTAGAAAGAAATAGAGAAGAATATAAATATGAGAGGAAGACCAAAAGAAACGGGGTAACGAAAAAAGAACGACGTTGAATGAAGGAAGAGTAAAAAAGTGTACAAAGGGAGTTAGGGAAGAAAGAGAGGATGGGATTAAAGGAAGTGGCGGAGAGAGTAGAAGGGAGTGCGGTCGAGGGTAAAAGATAAAGACGGCAAAGGAGAGATGACGATACTGTCAGTTTGTGAGGATAAAAGCATCAGGAGAGGAAGTGAGAGAGAG
>JUFY01019321.1:5073-17244 GCA_001855655.1 Leptopilina clavipes | reverse complement strand
AGAGAGAGAGAGAGAGAGAGAGAGAGAGAGAGAGAGAGAGAGAGAGAGAGAGAGAGAGAGAGAGAGAGAGAGAGAGAGAGAGCGGGAGAGAGAGAGAGAGAGAGAGGAAAAGAAAGAGAGAAGGTGAGTGAGGAGGAAGAGAAGGTAGGAAGGACGCGGGCGTCTCGGCGTTCTGGCAGACGAACGCATCGATCCCAGGCGGGTCAAGCACGGAATCTCTCCCCTTCGGACCCCACCGCGCCCCCCATCTACTCAACCACCCTGAACCGCCACCCGACGTTACCGCGCGCTCGCCCCGCCAGACAAAGACAAATTACGCTGCATTTTCAGAGCCCCAAAGAGCCCACCCCACCTTCAGTGCTGTGCTATCCACCCCCCAAACACCCTCTCGTTCTTCCTCTCTCTCTCTCTCTCTCTCTACTTCTGCTCTTCTCCTTCTTTACCTCCTTCTCTGGTGTCACTTTTGTCCCTGCCACACAGCCACCAACCCCACGGCCTCCTCAGACTTTGCTATGTAGGGCATCAAACGGGTGCTCAACCCCTACGCACTTTCTGATCTCGACGTTACAAATCAACCTCTCTCTCTCTCTCTCTCTCCCTCCCTCTCTCATTTACAACATCTTAGTGTCTAATTACATCACACTAACTTTCCACACTCGCACTCTCCCTAATTTCAAAACCCCTTTTCTTAATATACAATCTTCTCTAAATCTCCTTAGAGTCCTTAATTGCACCACTTACCACCCTCATCGTAGCGGCAGTTCATTTGAAATAATTTCCCCCCTAGCGAATGAACCCTGCTTTTAAATTCATTATTATTTGTTAAAAAAAAAAAAAAAATTTGACCCCTTTTCCTTCCTTATTGAATAATTCCCTCAACTCCTTTAGAGAAGAAATTTCTCAAAATGGCAAATATTTATTGTCCTATACACTTCCTGTTGAATTTTATATACAATTCAGTGATCCAATACGCAGTATTTACTTCTTTTTGGCATCAGAAACGTTTGGTTTGGTAAAACAAAACGAAAAAGAAAAATTTGGACCATTTAAACGAAGCTTCACTTGCCAGGAAAAGTTCTTCGTTCGAAAGTGTAAGAGAAGTTTGAAAGAAGGTCAGACATCAAACTTAAGTGGTGCAAGATAATTCTCTTATCAATTTCTATATATAAAGCGTCGTAGGTATTAAAAAATTATGTCAACATCTGATTTTTTCTCTAATATTTTTTTTTCTAAATAGTCAAAGAAAATTTGCAAGAGAGAATTGAATTTCAAAAAGCAAATCATTATTTAAATTATCTGGAAATATATACGATTGGAGAGATTCGCCGACCTGGCCCTAACCTGGTTGAAAATGGGCGACCGACCGGTGTTTGATTTAAGATAGAGCTTTCCCGTGTGTAAAAAATGCCAAATCTGGCCTGAACCTGGTATAAAACAACTTACCCGATTTGGCCCAAGTCTATGGCCATATTTGGCCCCGATTGGGGCCAGATTATCTGGCTAAAAATGGCTTCGTCTAGTGGCCTCGATCGGGTTTTTCTCCACTTGGACCAGATCGTGACTTGACCAGAATTTCATTAAGTTGTGACCCTGAGCCGATTTGGGCCAGCCCGACCTGGCCCCGTCCAGAACCAGGTAAAAATTTCTGCCCGGATAATAAAAGATATAATTTCAAATTCTCTGTCAAAACTAACAAATGTATAGAGGCGAATTTAACCTCAAATATTGTGTCAAAATTTACAGGTCAAAGACAGGTCAATAGAACATTAGGTCAAAACTATCAGGTAAATTTAACCCTAATATAGAGGCGAATTTAACCTCAAACATTGCGTCAAAATTTACAGGTCAAAGACAGGTCAATAGAACATTAGGTCAAAACTATCAGGTAAATTTAACCCTAATATAGAGGCGAATTTAACATCAAACATTGCGTCAATATTTACAGGTCAAAGACAGGTCAATAGAACATTAGGTCAAAACTATCAGGTAAATTTAACCCTAATATGTAGGTCAAAATATATAATTCAAGAGCGGTAAACGTAGATTTACATTTAAACACAATGACCTTAGGTCAAAAAATTAACATATAAACCAAAGTCAGAGGTCAATAGGGCATTAGGTTGAAACTATCAGGTAAATATGTGAAAATAACCCTTAAAATTTAGGTCAAAATTCATCATTCAAAAGGTGAAGATAGTTTCACATTTAAACACAATAAATTAAGATCAACGGGATTAAACAGCCTTAAAGATTAGGTCAAAATCAGAGGACCGGCAAACCTAACATCATAATTAAGGTCAAAAATAGGTCAATAGTGAATATAAACTTACTAGTTACGATGAAAAATCGCAGATCAACGTGGTAAATGAGATTATAAATTTTAATTAATTTATTAATATAATAAATAATTGAATTAAAATTATCCGAGTTTTGGACAAGGCCCTTAAAGTCATTTTTTAAATAGGGGATAAGTCCGTTTGATATCTATGTATTTAAATTGAAAAAGGATGCAATAGCGAATGAGGAAAAACTAGGAAGTAGAAGAACAGCGAAAAGTTTCTTTTAGAGGAACGAGAAGATACATATGCATTCGCTCCCTTCTTGTCTTGGTGATTCTAGGTCAAACTTATATTCGAAGAGACTTTGCCGCTTGGTTGTTAAATCTTTTTCGAAAGGCCAAGGTTCCTGCGCGTTCGTTGTGCTATTCCGACGTTTTACTTTTTTATAATGTACATATATATACATGTATGTGTAATCTCTCATGCTGCTCTTTTTTAGATTAACATTCTCGCGGACGGTAAATCACAAAGTTTGAACTGTGTAGTTTCATCGTTGTTGATGCATTGCTTACTTTGAGTTTAGGAATCTATTTACAATCAGGACGAAACCATTTTTCAGCCAGATTGTAAATTGGCCCGATCTGGACAAACTTTGGCCAGGTTGGGCCCTGGATTGGATGAGGCTTTTCAAACCAATCTGGGACCAGTTTTGTCTATTTCTGTCAGGTTTGGATTTCAGACAACCAGGAGAAAGACATTTTTCAACCAGATTGTAAATTGGCCCGGTCTGGACAAACTTTGGCCAGGTTGGGCCCTGGATTGGATGAGACGTTTCAAACCAATCTGGGGCCAGTTTTGTCGATTTCTGCCAGGTTTGGATTTCAGACAACCAGGAGAAAGCCATTTTTCAACCAGATTGTAAATTGGCCCGGTCTGGACCAACTTTGGCCAGGCCGGGCTCTTGATTGGATGAGGCGTTTCAAACCAGTCTGGGGCCAGTTTTGTGGATTTTTACCAGGTTAGGAATTTAGACCTGCGGTGTCAATTCTGAATGAAACAGAAGGGCCTGATGGTAATCAGGCAGAAATAGGGCTTCGTCCTGTGGCCCTACCTGGGCCCGGTCTAAAAATAATTCATGTTGTTCGCGACAAATTTGGGGCAGTCCTACCTATCCCCGATCAGGGCCCGATCACAATCTGTTTAGAAACGCCGATATTTGGCCCCGATTGGGTCTAGATTATATCCTGGCTGAAAAATGTCTCTCTCTTGTTGCACTTTATCGAGACCCGAGTAAATTTTACACACAGGTATAATTATCCATATAGTAATTAATCAACCTGGCGCCAATCTGGCTGAAACAGGGAACCTGACTAGGGCCGAGCCTGGTCGCCTGGATCTGTTTTCGGATTTTCTGTTTCAACAACATTTAGAGCCCCGCGGTCAAAATTTTTCCAAAACGGACAATGAAGAACTGAAATTTTTTCTATTACCTTCAATTCCATTTTGAATGAAAAAAATTAACAAGAAATGGAATATTCTTGCAGAAAAGAAAAATCGAATATCTATATTTGAAAAGTTAAAAATTTTTGAAAGTGATGTAAGATTGAATATTGAGTATACTTTTGACATATTTTTCTCAAACATAAAGCGAACACTGCAGACAATAGATAAAGACAAGCCAAGAGACCATGAGATTGGCCTAGGTTGGGGACTGCTGAGGAAAGTGCGGACGACATCGAGAGGGTAGAAGTATGTGTGCATCGGTTGAGGAGGTTGCAGCGGGTTGCTTTTAGGGTGGTGGAGAGGAGGATGAGAGGACGTTCAGAGTGGGTGGTTGTAGGCGGTTAGTTGAGACGTGGAGGTACAAGCGAAGGAGAAGGAGAGAGAAGGCGAATGAAGATAGAGCGAGAGAGAAGCGTATAAGAGAAGAGAAGTAAAGGGAGAGAGAGAGAGAGAGAGAGAGAGAGAGTATGTGGCAGAGTGCAAGAGGAAAAGTAAGAGAGGGCGTGAGGGAAGGGTTGGGTTGGTTTGCACCAGTACCACCGACATGGCTCCAAGCAAAAAGGGGGATGGGGTAGGATGGCCGGGCCTCTGCTCGCTCGATAGAGGCGCGTCCCGTCGTCCCATGATTGGAAACCAAATCGCCGCACATCCATCCCACCTTCTCTCCACCCTTACGGCCTCACTCTCTCTCTCTCTCTCTCTCTCTCTCAACCCTCGCAACCCTATCCAATGCCCGGTGCAGCTCGGTCTCTCTTCTCTCCACACTCCTTCGTTTCTCTCACCCATCCCCCCAACGTTCTCCCAACCACCCCCTTGGGAGGGGGAACGCTAATGTCGAGCTAAGTCCTTAAAACCCCTCAGCCAGAGGCCGGTGAGCCCGCAGACTCAAATGGCCTCCATAAGTAACGGGGTTTACACACCCCAAGACCCTATTTCTCACTCGGGGGAAAAAGTGCAGCCCAGACCCCAAACGGTTTTCCCTTTACTTCGCCAAGTGATATCCTCTGTGAAACGCTCCTGCTGGTGTGATCACTACCACAGTATTCCTATCGATACCCTTCTCTCTCTCTCTCTCTCTCTCTCTCTCTCTTTCTCTTTCTCTCTTGTGAACAACCAGATCCCCTAGGCTAGATTACTAAGACGAAACCACCAAGAAAAAGAGACCCTGGATTTAGACAGCGAGGGCAATAACTCGTTGGTTACCCACATTGAACTAAACATGGAGATCCACTTTCCTTCAGCTCACAAAGTCCTTTAGGAGAGTTTCACTTCGTTTCCCATGGACCAGGTCCATCTTTCCTTTAAAATTAACCATCTTTATCAATAGCAATGTGTTAGCCCAGGGAGCAAACGGTAGTAGTGTGTAGTCATGTAAGAAGCGCAGAAATTCGACGACCTGGCCCTAATCTGGTTGAAACAGGGCGACTGTCAATACAGTTTCCCTTGTCTAAAACGGAATCCCCCTAGGAGCCTAATTAGAGCTTTGTTCATAGAGCTTTGTTCTATGACCCCGACTGGGCCTTGGTCTTAGCCAGGCCGGGGCCCGGTCGGTCGCCATGTTTCAACCAGGTCAGAGCCAAGTCGCTAAATTTCTCCTCGGGATATCTTAAATACTTAATAGCTCCTATTGTCCTGTGCATAAATTTACAAACCTGGCCCTGATCTGGTTGAAACACTAAAACCGACCGGGCGCCGGCCTGGCTTCCCTTGTTCAGACTTGGATCCTTCCGGGACCCGATTTACAACAGGGCTTTGTCCTGTGGCCCCGCAGCCGTTTTTACTGTTTCACCCCGATTTGGGGTAACCCGACCTGGCCCCGGTCAGAGCCCGGTTAAAATTTCCGCACCGGATTGCCGCAAAATGAGAAAAAGGATTTTACCAGATTGTAATACATGGGATTTTTATCTATATATGAAGATGTTTAGTGAAGGACACGAGTCCTTTCGCTTGCTGGGGAAACTTGTCGACACTTTCACTTTTCAGCCAATGTTTATGCAGAACAGCATGAAACTTTCTTGGAGCGGTGGTGGTGGTGGTGGTGGAAAATATAAGCGAATTCCGCCACCATTACAAAACGTTAAAACAAAGTAATAGAAACTGGAATTGTAATTTACCCCCGGAATAGTTTCCTACTGAATTTATATATATTCGGGTATGGAAATTAATTGACGAGTTCGAACCGCGGTCATAGATCTCTTGACGCATTTCAAAATATGGTCGACCGACATGTCATTCCCAGCGATGATTTTTATTATAAAACGCTAATCCTGATGGCATATTGATGCAATCAGGAAGTCGCATTTTATGCGAATTTTACCTATTTGAAACATGGCTTCAGGAAGGGCCGGGATAGTTTTCCTATTTTCCGAAAGTGATTTTTCTAAAATACTTCCGTGTATAAAACACCAAAACTTTCCCTAGTTTGGTTTGAAATGCCTCAACAAATCAAGGGCCCAGTCTGGCCTAAGCTGGCCCAAATCGGGGCCAGTTTAAAATCTGGCTGAAAAATGGCTTCGTCCTGTGGCCGGAATCGAGTAACAATAAGTGTTTTACTACTCCCAGACTAGGCCCCGCTCGGGATGTCCCAAATCTGTCGGGGGCCAGAAAGGGCCAAGTCGGTCGCCATGTTTCAACCAGGTCAGGGCCAGGTCGGTGAATTTCAGCAAGGAAATGTAAATTTGGTCAATTTCTACCCAAACTGGAAGTGTATCTAAACTTTCCAGACGTTGGACAGTTTCTCCCTCGAGCGCCACAGTGGAAATAGGGAAAACTCTCTAGCTCCCCAAATGGTCCACATTTCAATTTCCGCTTTTATCGTAATCTTAAATTCGTACAGAAGTTGCCTCACTTTGTCCTATATTCCAAATAGGGCTGTAACAAGGGCATTGCTGGAAACTAGGAAAACTGGCCAGAGCCATTATTAAATTGTACTACAATAATAATATTAATGAAAAATCTTTCTCAGTGAGTGATAGTTTTCCAAAATGGAAGCTCATATGTTAATAGTAATTTTGTACTTAATTCGTTGCATTTTGCGATGAGTATAGGTTTACATATATTTTCTCCCTCCCTCCCCCTCAGTTCTAGTCACGATCTTGCAAATACCGTTGTATCTGTACAAGTGTCGTTCAAGAGATAACTTAAACCACGCTCGACACGTGCAGATGTCACATCCTCGAGAGCCTCTACCTCTCTACAAGATAAATGAGTCTCTCCATTAGGCAATCCTAAACGTTTCAATCGACTCGATCTTAAACGTTTTCGTTATTCGTCTCTCGTTTTATTAGTGCACGAACATTTCCCCCTCCACTCCGAATTCATTTTCTCTTTCTAGGGTAAACTTTTACTTTTTCACAATTAATATTCAATATTAATATTATTTCGTCATGAAACATTCCAATTGATAAATAAAAAAATAAAAAGATTGGTAAATTTTAAAACTCTCAGGGAAAAATTTATATAATTATTTAGCCGATAGTCTAGACTACATGGAATATATCATTTAAAATTTTAAGTTAATTTCATCGATCAACTTGAATTAATTTTCCCTTCTGATCTTCTAAAAATTGTATTCAACAACTTTAAGAGCTCTTGTGGAATTTTACATCAATTGTAATTAAGAATAATCTCATTATATTGCAGAGGAGATTATTGAAAACTACTTCACTCTAATCTCTTTATCTTTTGCAAAAGAAATTTCTTTTTAATTACCAATTCAATAAATAAACGATAGACATTGGACACAATTGTTTTTTCTTCTTTCAAAGCAGTTAAAATTTTAGCTCTTCTTCTGATAATTCTTACTTCTAAGCTTCGTCGAATACAAATCTAAGTTGTCAGATTAAAAAAATTCAAAATAATGGATTAAATGTTAAAACCAGAACAAGTCAAAAATTTTGCCCTGGCCAGGGCCTAGACAGGCCTAGCCAGAGCCAGGTCGGTCAATTTCAAAACCGGGGGTGAAACGTTTCATTTTGCCCAGATTTGACCCTGTTTCAGACCGATTAGCATCAGGCGCGAAGAGAGCCAGGTCAGACCCAAGTCAGGCTGTTTGTTTCACTCCTGATTGAGACCAGGACAGGGAAAAATAATGACCTGGCCCTAGCCGGGGCCAGGCTGGACTGCCCTGAATTTATACAAGGAGTTGTGGAATTTCTAAAAACCAGGCCCTGACCGAGACTAGACCCGATTTAAAAGGCCCTGATCGGTTTTTGTGTTTCATCCAGATTTCGGGGCAAACTTGGCCCCGTCTAGGGCCCAGTAAAAATTTGTTTCCCACTGTTCTGGTTTCAGCCCGGAATGAAACAAACTGCCTGACTTGGGTCTGACCTGGCTCTATCAGGGCTTGATGGTAATCGGGCTGAAACAGGGCCCTGACCTGGGCAACAGAATTATGTTGGTCGATGGCTTGTTTTGGGGACAAAATACATGTTTGAAATGTCATTAAGAAAAATTAATAATCATCGAATCAAATATACGTTCTAGAGAGTAAAAGTTGATTAGTAATTGTAAATTGTAAATTGTAATTGATCTAAAGAAGAAGATTAAAAACTAATTAAATAAGTAACACTTGACTTGTATAAATTAGAGGGAGCCGTAATTACAACATGCTCCGCCCGTCTACATAAGATGAGATTCAATACGACAGATAATTAGCAAGCGTCCCTAATTCATACACGCAAAGCGCAGTTTCTATATATATATATATATATATATATTCCTGGTCTTTGGAGTCGCTTTTGCTATTGCTTGCTTGAAAGAGCTTACGTTCGTTGCCCAGAGGTCCAAAGGATATGAGAGAGACTCCATAGAAGAGCCCAGGAACCAACTTGGTGGAACATCTTCTACACAAAGTGTATTGACGGACCAAAACGGTGTTCCGTGCACGGTGTATGTGTGTGTATCAAGTCGGAAGTCAGTGTTGGTTGTATCTTGAGCAGCACGTTTCAACGTACTTGTAGTCGTGTTTGAAATTACGTCATGCTGCAACTAGAAGAGTAGAGTAGTATACGTTGGAGTGGAGATAGAACGGGTCAAGATGGTCGCATCGAGTTGGACGACTTGGAAAGGGTTAAAGTGCTGTCGTGACCTCAGGAACCAGAATCAGACGGTGGATTGAAATCAAGTGAATTCTGTTGCTAACTACCGACATTCCTGGTTTGCCCTAACACAACATTCACGAGGTGCTTGTTTTCATGATAGAGAATTTTGACGTCCTGCTGTTTCATCTACCACACTCGCTACATCAAATATTTTATTCAAAAGACCCTTTCATATTTCATCAGACCTTTCAAATAATATTGGAAATTGATTTTTTAAAAAATGTTTTTTATTTTCAAACGCGATGCTGATATAGTTACACTATTCGTTTGGTCACGTTTTCTAGATATTGTCCGGGAACACATTTTCCTGAGTAGACAACGACAAACTTGGCCCCAACCTGGTTTCAAACGCCACGGTCTGATCAAACAGGGCTGAAAAATGGCTTTGTTCTTGTGGTCCCAATCTGGTAAGGAGTTTTATTTTTCCCCAGACTTTCGAAATTTCTATACACTGTTCTATACCAGTGCAGAAATTCACCGACCTGGCCCCAACCTGGTTGAAACACGGCGACCAACCGGATCTAGAACTGGCTTATCTTGTTCATACCGAGACCCGATTGATTTTAGTGTTTTATCTAAGTTTGTGAAAGCCCAATCTTGCCCACCCAGGGCCAATATTAGCCCTTATCAGGCTGCAATAGGGCTCTAGCCTGGCCCCAACTAGGGGCACCGACTGGCACCGACTGGAGCCCCGTCAAATTTTCTTCACGGGCAGACACGAGTCTAAATTGTTATACTAACTCAATTGGGGCCAAGACTGGCTCTTATCAGGCTGTAACAGGGCTTTGCCCTGGCCTCGACTGGAGCCTCGTCAAATTATCTTTACGGGCAGACACGAGTCTAAATTGTTATACTAACCAAACTAGGGTCAAAACTGGCTCTTATCAGGCTGTAACAGGGCTTTGCCCTGGCCTCGACTAGGTCCCAGTCAAAATTTATTCACAGGCAGACACGAATATAAATTTTGATACATACTAAATTGGGGCCATGACTGGTCCTTATCAGGCTGTAACAGGGCTCGGCCCTGGCCTCTACTAGGTCCCAGTCAAAATTTATTCACAGGCAGACACGAATATAAATTTTGATACATACTAAATTCGAGCCAAGACTGGCCCGTATCAGTCTGCAACAGGGCTCTAACCTGGCTCCGACTAGGTCCCGTTTAAAATCTCCCTCTGGAAGATTTGTCACTAGAATTGGAATCAAGGGATAGAAAAGTGTCCGAACACGAATGAAAGTCTGTCAAAAGGATTTTAATGGGATTCAGGGTGGACAGTTTGAAACTGGTGGTGAGGCGCATTAACGACGCCCGGCTTTATTTCACATTCGCGAACTCTGGCATAGGTCCAAGGCCGTGTATCACTCGGCATTGGAATTCGTTGTTCCTCGTCTCGTTACTGGGACGGTTTCGCATTTTTTTCCTACATTTTTTTTCCTTCTCTTCGCTTTTTTTTCCTTTTTAGAGTATATATATATATATTCTATACAGCATTCTATGCAGCGTCACGATAGATTCTTTCGAAAATTTCCACGCTATCACTGCGTTCGACTGTGCGTGTATAGGCATTATATAACGACAATCGGGGGTTGAAAGTCGTTTATGTCACACGAGATTGTCAACAAATGGTCACTCGACGTGATTAGTTTGCCAGAGTGCCTCCATATACTGATCTCATAAACTTCTCATCATACGAAATTCAAATTGACACGTCCCTTCATTTCCTTTTCATTTCAATTTTTGCCATTTAGGGTGTAAACAATCTTTTATGAAATAAAAACAGTCTTGGTGAGTGTAGAAAAAGCCAAACCTGGCTTCAAACTGGTTTAAAACGCCCTGGCTGAAAAATGGCATCACTCTGGCCCTGACCAGGGCCAGACAACGGCCAAACCTGGCTCTATCGAGGCTTGATGCAAATTTTTACTCATGCCCCAACAAGGTCTAAACCTGGCCCTAACGGGGCCTGATTAAAAACTGGTTGTAATCGGTCTTTCTTTCAGGGCCCGACAAGGGCTAAACTTGGCCCCATCAGGGCGTGATTAGAAACTGGTTGTAAACGGGCTTCCTTCTCTGACCTCGATTATGAGGCTTTGCCTCTAACCTGGCCCTATCAGGACCAAGTCAAAATTTTCACCTGACTAAAATGGTGACAATTTCGTTGATAAAATTCAACGCGAGGGTGCCACTTACTTTATTAAGTGGCACAGTGTAATAATGGGAGTTATATGGCCTTCCCCAATATTGTGGGTGCTGGCGTCATTCATACTCTTCTACGGTCGAGGGTCGTTCTCCCCCTTTTAGATCCTAACCTACCCCAGGACTGAATGATGTAGGGTGGGTTATATAAGGGGTGCTTAGTGGATGAACAGAACGAGGACTCCACCCTTCGTGCCACAGAGACACACTTTTACTCACTAGCGAACCCTTCTTTCCCTCAACCTGTTACTAGGCTAACAGCAGTGCACTTCATTCTATTTTTTTTCCTGTTCCCACTAGTATAGTGGATTCTCGCCATTGAAAAATATCAAGCTTCCGGCATTTTCTCTCCATTCATCTCTCGCGATGGGAGGTCCTGAAATACACTTCTTTTAAGTTCATAAGAACTTCCTCTTTGAGTCAATTTTTTGCTCAATGTATATTATAGTTACCGACTAAAATTGTAACCAGTTTCAAGTAGCGTCTGTTCCATTTAGAATATTTTGAAAACTAATTTTCCAAGCATAATGATACCTTAATGATACAACTTTTTTTCATCCATATTTTATCAAGGGCCTTAAAAGAACTAAGAAAACTAGCTAGGCCCTTAGTAAGGCCCTATTTTAAATAGTGCAAAGTGGGACTGATTTCTACATGGGAAATAAACCGTGTTTCGAATATAATTCTTTACCCCCCTCCCTTAATTTGCGCTATTAATATTAATTTGCGCTAAATAGTTCTGACCAGCGCCTAGTCAGTTTTCCTAAATTAAACCATAGATGTTAAAAACGAGTTTTCAAAATTATCTTTTGCAAAAAATATAGTTAACAACGTTTGAAGAAAATTATTTAAAAAGTACTTTTTAGTTTTAGGGGAATGGGGAAAACTAGCTAGAACCTCAATTGGTCCCTGTTATAATTTTTATACATATTGAAGATTTAAGCTCGTAGAAAATTGACTCACTTTCCGCTACTTAAAATAGGTCTCTAACAAAGGCCTTGCAAGAAACTAGGAAAACTAGCTAGACCCTTACTAGAGCCCTATTTTTAAATAGCGCGAAGTGGGGCAATTTCTGATTAAGAAATAAATCGGG
>JUFY01019304.1:0-14083 GCA_001855655.1 Leptopilina clavipes | reverse complement strand
TGAGAAAAATAACAATTTTAATTTATGGATCGAAGTAGAAAATTACTTGTTTAGTCAGACAAATAATAATTCAAATAATCGTTTTAAGTAGAAAAGTAGTCGTTTAGTCAGACAAAACTAAACTACATCAAACTTATTTTTCCACCCCACCGTGTAATTTATTTTATTTCTTCATTATTTTATCTTCCAATTCTTGTATTTTTAAGTTACATTTTTATCCTCGAATTTATGTTTTATTGCTGCATTTGGATTTGTTTCGATAAGTTTATGATTTTTTACTTTTTTTTCGTTTTTTTTTTTATATCCAAAGATTTATAGTTTTATTTTTTAATACCCAACATTATTTTTTTTTCCTTTTAAAAAAATTTTTTCAATTTACAAAATTGTAAATTTCGCTGAAAAATGGAAAAATTTTCACAAACTGGTTTTGTATTTAATTTACCTATTCGTGTCTTTTTTTTAATTTATAAAATACATTTTGTGCGACAGTTTTTGTTTTGTTTTGTAATATAAAAATCCTTTCAATGTAAACGCAAACTTTAATACTCTTATTATCATGAAATTGTGTATTTTTCATCCACAATTTCTTGTTTCACTATTTTTTTTTCTTTTTACTATTAATAGGAGAGAAAAAATATTTCTATGGAAAATTGTTTTTTCATAGCTTATTTTTTTTTTGGGGGAAATATTTGCAGATTTTTTTCAAATTAGAAAAAATTGTAATTGGTTGGAAAAAAAAAATTAGATAAAATTTTTATTGACGCAAAATGGAATATATAGAAGACAGATTGAGAGTCGCGACGACATTGGGGTGGAAGTGAATAAGGAGAGTAGGGGGGAGGGAGGAGGTGAAAGTGGTGAGAAATGATGGTGAAATAAGTTTGGTGAATTCGTACGGAAATGTCAGTGAAATAACTTTGGGATAAATTCTTACCGCGTTTGGGGAAAGCGTACGGAATGCTTTCCCATATTTGACTTATATCGCGAGCGGGAAATGAAACGTTCGGCCGAAGGCGGGTAAAGTGCATCATGCCATACATATCAATACACCTTACCGAAAGAGATGGCAAGGTAAAGCTCGATATGAAATTTTAAGATCGTGAACTTTGCCGATGAGTTTACCATAAATAAATAAAAGATGAGTGAGTGAGTGAGAGAGAGAGAGAGAGGGACGTTTTGCTGAAAGCTTTTGCGACCTTTTTTTCAATTCCACATCTCATATATCGCGCAAAAAACTCTAATGGTCATTCGTTCAATTGAAAATGAAATTAAACCCCCCTGAAGATTTATATTATTTACATAATAATAATAAAACGTTACTTACAATCGATTTTTTTTTAATAATTATTCAACAAAATTAATTTATTCATACAATTTTTATTTCCAATTTTTGAATAAGAACTGATTATTTGAGTTTTGATTATTTTGAGTTTTGCATTGTAAAATATATTTAAAAATGTAATAATGGCTGTTGTATATTAAATTATTATTATTATATAATCTAATCATAATTAACATACAAATTGAGATATCACAGTTTAATTGTAAATCAATAAAATTAATTATCCTTTGAATAATAATTTATACACAACTTCTATATTTGTAATTGTATTTATTTAGAAAATTAAGGGCATGTTAATATAATTTTCCTGTTGATCAAGTAAAAAAATGTTTAATTTTACTAATCAATAATAATTATCCTCTTTTATGATAATTGGTTAAAATTTGCAAATTTATATTTGCAGAATATTAATTTCAAAAAGGAAAAAAATTAAGTACAAAAGTACAATGAAACTTAAAAAGTAAAGAAAATGATTTGATTCGAAATCACATCTCTGTGAATTTTGCCCTTCAAAATTAAAAAGTTTTTCTATTTTGTTGTTCTTGAAATAAAGAATATAATTCGATTCCAAATTTAATGATTAACAAAAGAGCGTCTTAGTGAATTTTGTCCATCAAAATTGAAAGGATTTTGAAATTTGTTCTTGAAATAAAAAAAAATCCAATTGTGTGTAATGATTAATAAATAATAAAAATAATAATAGTAATAATTAATAAATAATAACTATCTTTGTGAATTTATTAAAATTAAAAAGATACTTTTTCGAATGTTTTTTTTTTTTAAATAAAAGCAAACAATTTGATTCCAAATTGAATGATCTTTGTGAATTTATTAAAATTAAAAAGACACTTTTTCGAATGTTTTTTTTTTTTTTGAATAAAAGCAAACAATTTGATTCCAAATTGAATGATTAATAAAAGTGTCTTCGTGAATTGAGATTGTCGTAAATATGAAGTGACGGCACAATGTGTTACACTTAAAAGAAAAAATGAGCGAAGAAGAGGGCATAATTTTTCAATTTCAAAAGTCAACCTCACGTTTAAGAAAGTGGAAATATCTCAATTTTTCAGTGGCAACATTGTAGATTAACATGTAAGGTTTTCTCTTCTCTCCAACAGTGCGCAAGGTTAAGTAAGTTGTAAACGAAGAATGGCAAATTTATAATAATAACAGGGTATGAAAAATAAGGTAGAAAATAAAGAATTTTCACGTCTATAATCGTTTAGTGTAGGTGTAATATGCCAAAATACTCAGCACACACACACATACATATATACATATGTGTATAAAAGGGACGCGACATATTGACGAAATGGCGTTTTCAAAATGCACCGCCTAGACGTTTAACCGCTTCCTCGCGCGACGTAACCCAGCTTTTCTGATGAAGATAAAACGGGATAATTATAGAGCCTATCAGGATCGTACGCGAGTAAATTTCGTTGAAACACGCGAGATCGCCGGACATAGGCGCGGTGATAAAGGGAATCGAGCCAAAAGGAAATAAGAAAAAAAAAAAAGGATAAAGCCTTCGCTGAGAGCGAAAAAGAGGGGCAAATAAAAGAAAAGAAGGAAAGGAGAAAAAAAAATAAAAAGCTTGAAAGAACTTATCATCAATTTTTCATCCTTGAAAAGTATACGCATCCAACGTTGGGGAGTTCAAGATGTTTCGCTAATTGTTTCTCACTCATCCCTCTTTTCAAACCGTTTCCCCCTTTTTTTTTTTTTTTTTTTTTCTTGCTTGCTTTCGTCTTTCTGCTTCCTGAAACTTTGGATAAGAGAGGAAAAAATATAGGGAGAGGAGTATCAAGTGAAACGTGGCTTGCATTGATTAAATGCACCGAACATCTGGTAAAAATATCTCCAAAAGTCACATTTCTTCCGCGGACAAACATAAATTTATACCAAAACCTATTTGTCTACTCGTCTCGAATAAAGAGAGAGAGAGAGAGAGAAAGAGAGAAAGAGAGAGGGAGAAAAGACTATTACAATCTCAGATTGCAGATTTGAAAAGCTTTATTACGTGGAAAAATGCCTAGGAAAACGAAATTACGAGAAATAATCTGATACTCGAGTCGCAAATAATGATGTGATGCAAAACAATTATATTTATCTCCATTTTTATTCTTTTATTGTCCGCGAAAAAGAATTTTAACATACGATCTAATAAAAATAATGGAAAAAATTAAATTTCATCTCTCTACTTTTCCAAGTGTACGATTTTCTAAATTTTAATTTTCTACTTTCAATTTTCAAATTTTAATTTTTTAATATTGTAAATTTGTAATTTTCCAATTTTAATTCTTTAAAAAACAATTTTCTACTTTCAATTTTCAAATTTTAATTTTTTAATATTGTAAATTTGTAATTTTCCAATTTTCATTCTTTAAAAAACAATTTTCTACTTTCAATTTTCAAATTTTAATTTTTTAATATTGTAAATTTGTAATTTTCCAATTTTAATTCTTTAAAAAACAATTTTCTACTTTCAATTTTCAAATTTTAATTTTTTAATATTGTAAATTTGTAATTTTCCAATTTTCATTCTTTAAAAAACAATTTTCTACTTTCAATTTTCAAATTTTAATTTTTTAATATTGTAAATTTGTAATTTTCCAATTTTAATTCTTTAAAAAACAATTTTCTAACATTATATGACTGACTAAAAATTACTTTTACTACTGACAGTAAAATTACAGTTTTGTAATATCAATTTTCATTGAAATTGTATATTTCATAAAATGTTTAAAAATCAATTGTCTAACTTTAATTTTTCGTAATATCAATTTTCATTGAAATTGTATGTTTCATATAAAATGTTTAAAAATCAATTTTCTAACTTTAATTTTTCGTAATAAATATCAATTTCCATTAAAATTGGATGTTTAATAAAATGTTGAGAATAATGAGGAATCGAGAATTCATGTCCGTTTATTCATGAACTTATATATTAATAGAAATCGTCCAGTAAAAATGGAGAGTCATAGTCAGACAGAATCACATATTTCGCTCAAAACCGGCGCAACGTAAGTGCCGGCCATGTAGAAGGAGAAATATTATTATCCTCCGCTTGAATATTCATAAACTCAATGTATATGAATTTGAAACAATAGTTAAACAGCTCGCGCAATAATTTATTAAATAAATTCCTTAAATTCGCGTATTTGCATTCAAAATTTATATCCATCCTTATTATTATCAAACATATATTATACAATATATACAATATATATATACAATATATATGTCTGCGAAAACGACGAAAAAACCATAAATGTTTAATTCATTACGAATTTAATATCAATTGGCATTAATTAATTGTAAAAGATTTCTAAAATTAAAAATTTAGGAGCAATATTGTCTGACTAAAAATTATGTTTACTACTGGCAGTAAAAATAAGTTCATACATTTCTGGCTGACTTAACATTACTCTTACTACTTATAGTACTATCGTACCATACTTAAAATCGAGCATGTCTGACTAAAACTTACTTTTACTACTAACAGTAAATCTACAGTTCTGTCTGGCCTAAATCTACTTTTACTACTGATACTACATGTAAGTAAATTTATAGTATTTCGTCTGACTTAAAATTACTCTTACTACTGAGAGTACAATATTGTACCACTTAAAATCGTTCTGTCTGACTGAAACTTACTTTCACTACTTTTACTGTCTGACTCTAACCTACTTTTACTATTGACAATACAATCATACTACTTAAAAACATTATGTCTGACTAATATATACTTTTACTACTGTCACTGAAATTTACTTTAACTACCTTCAATAATTAATTACTTTCAATAACTACTTTTAATTCGATCTGAATTAAAGTTCAATTATGTTTGATTAAAACATACTTTTACTACTTGCAGTAAATAAAACTAAGTTTATACAGTTCTGTCTGACTAAAGTTTACTTCTACTACTGATTATAAAAAGAACTAGTTTTATAAAATTTTGATCGACTTACACTTACTTAGCGCCTGACAAAAATATTCTTTTACTACTGTCAGTAAAATAAGCTTAGTTTATACAGTTCTGACTGACTAAACTGTGCTTTTACTACTGAGAATAAAATACACTAAGTTTATATAGTTCCGTCTGAGTTAAATTTACTTTTACTACTGGCAGTAAAATGAAGCATACAGTTCTGTCTGACCTAAACATACTTTTACTACTGATAGTACAAGTTTTATAGTATTTCGTCTGACTTAAAATTACTCTTACTACTGATATTACAGTTCTGCCTGACTAAAATTTACTTTTGCTACTGTTTACGAAATGAACGAATTTTCAATCTAATTATTTTTGACTTAAAACTACTTTTACTACTGATAGTAGAATCATAACAGTTAAAAAGTAAAGTAGTAGTAAAAGTAGTAAAAGTAAGTTTTAGTCAGACAAAAATGATTTTAAGTGATGCGATTCTACTTTCAGTAGTACGAGTAATTTTACATCAGACATAAAGCTGTAAGAAGTAGAAATTTATAGCGTTACGTCTGACTTGAAATTACTTTTACTACTCATAGTAAAATCGTACCACTTAAAATCGTTCTGTCTGACTAAAACTTACTTTTACTACTGATAGGAAAATCAGTTCTTTATGACTAAAACGTTCTTATACTTTTGACAGAAAAATAACAAGTATATCCCTTGTCTGACTAAAACATATTTTTACTACTAATACGAAAAAAAATATTACATCAAATAAAGGATTATCATGAGGAAAAATGTCCTTCAAGCGATGTTTACTTTAGTACTTCTTTTTAGAGAAAACATTTTAACCGAACATGTGTAATAAATAAATGGAATTTTCAGGGAAAATTTTTATAAATAAAGAAGATGAAAAAATATTCGAAAAATTTTTCAAATGACATATAATGTGTTTGGCAATATGCCGAAAATCTTTAGAATTGTAAGAAGAGAAAATTGTTTGAGAAAAAGGTGCAGGGAGCTGGCCATGGTCCAGAGGTAATTTTCAAATGTTGAAAATGACGTCAGCAAGAACTGTCGCGCATTTTCGACACCTAGGGAACCCATGCCAGTGTGTAACTCGTTCAATCTCGTCGATCCTATTTGCTTGTCATTTGGTTTAATGGTTTTTATTCTGAAAGAACTTGGTCTCCCCCTATTGTCACTCTATATGTTCCATTTCTTTCACTTCACCACCCCTTGACACGTGCCTTTCATTTCTTTCATTCCATCGTCTGTATGCTGGCTTTTTCAATTTAACCAATTGACCACCACCACCCACCCCCCTTCATCACATATCAACCAAACTGTCTCTTTTGAATCGAAAATTTTTAGGAACCACTGTATTTCATTGCTAGAAAATAAAAAAAAAAGAAACTCTCGCCAAAATTTTTTATTTTAACACAGAAAAATAATGTCAAAGCCATATACGTATCTCAATCAACTCGTAGAGACAATTTATCTTTTTGCTTTCTTGTTTTCTTGTTTTCAATTTAATTGTGTGTTTTTATTTGTTTATTGTTATTTTATTCGATATGTCCTGTGACCTCGAAAAGAGATTGAAAAAATGCAATTCAATATGTGTATATTGACACAGTTTTTTTTTCTTTTTTTTTTTTTTTACATATAGGTATCGTATTGATGTCAGCTAATTTACAGTAGCAATGTTGTACGATTCTTTTTGATGGTTACGTTTTTTTCTCCCCAAAAGTAATGGTAACAAATTTATTGTCACTCGTTACAAAACCGATTTGTTGCAATAGCAAAACGAAACAAAAAAAATTATACCCAACGACAATATCAATTCACTGGTGATTTATTATGTCAGTAAGGAGAATTTGTTAACTTCTTTATTAATTCCTTTTTACGTTTATTTTTTTTTCATCATTTTTTGTAATTTTAAAATTTTTATTAGAGTAAAAAATAAAAAAATTCCACACCAGGAGAAAAAATATTTAAAAGGAAAAATATTATTTCAAAATATTCAAATAACGTGAAAATAGACTAAAATTGTTTACTTTCAACAGAAAAACAATTTTAAGTGCAAAAGTGAAACAATAATTTAAAAAAAATTTTTTAATAAATTTTTTTTAATAAATTTTTAAAAATACTAAAACATATTGTTAATTATTATATTTTAATTGGAAAATTTCTTTTCTGATTCATTGGAAAATAAAATAAAAGAAATAAAACAGTAAAACCTTTTTTATTTAGTCTTTTTTTTTATTCATTTGACAATGAAAAAAATTTTTCTATATTAAAATTTTCCAAGTTCCATTCTTAATTATCTATATGATATTTATTCAGGCAATCAAGAATTTTGGGTACCAGTGTAACTTGTACGTATGACTTGTATTCTAATGAAGTACCTACCACCTCTACGGGGGGTGGGGGAGGAAGCGTTAGAACAAGTGGAATTTATTCTTTTTTTTTTTCTTCTAAAGACTGATTTTGAAAATCACATTCAAATATTTTGAAATTAAATTTGCATTTTAAGTGTACTCGGGATATACAAAGAATGACTTTGATTATAAAGCCGCGTTTTGGTGATGTAAACTAAGTTCTTGTCCACAGTGCTCATTAAACATGCAAACTCTCGAATAGTCAAAGTCGGATGCTGCTCTGTACTGAGTACAACTTCACCTTTGTGGTTGGTTGAGCAAACCCTCTTTGGAAATATTACTGGAAATCCCTCTTAACATTATGCTGGACATTCCATTGCTAACAATCCCAGTTGAAACCAAACTAAAAGTTATAGTACATTCTATGGGAATTAAAAAAAGGGGGCAATTTTCTCGTGATGGAGGAAATTTCAATATAATTAATCAAAATTAACCGCTGCTTGAAATACTAATTCTGATTAATCAAAAATTTATCATTTTTCTCAACGTTAACAAATATATATTGTGAATTCATTTCCAAAACTAAGAATGTCACAAATAACAAATTCATTAAAATTTTGATGATTCAAAATGGTTTTTTTCGCTATTTTCTTCTTTTCCTTTTTATAAATCATTTTCAAGAGACGAAAAGTGGGATTCTTGATCAGCTGTTCAAAAAATCGCAGCCATTTTTCTGAAGAGACGTCCAGGAGCGTACACTCTCGGAATTTTTTCTGCGTACGCCCCTGGTTACGTCACTAACTTTCACGTTTGTTTAGCAAAATGGCTGCGATTTTTCGACCAGCTGATCGCGAATCAAGAAGGAAATATCAATAATCAGTTGTTAAATTATAAAAAAAGGAAAAACTCAATATAAAGAAATATAAAAAAAAAAAAATGGAAAAAATTCTCATCAGTAAAAAAATTAGTAATATTCCAAAGATATTAATCTAAGAAGGTCAATTTTTTTTTACGTGAAAAATTTCCAATTTCTGGAAGATCGACCAACACGAAGGCTACGAATAATTTACATAAAATGAACATAAAGTAAAGTTATTTCGTCAATTTAGTAATAAAAGCATTCTTCCGATATTTTCTCTATAATATTTTATGTATCGCGCAAAAATGTCTCTCTATTTAAAAAGAAAAAAGGAGGGAATTTTTCCATTATTTTTTTTTATCTTTAATATTATATACATTAAAATATTGTCGGAATATGGAAAAATTTATTGAACAAGCGTTTGCATTGCAGTCAACTTAAACTTCTTGATTAACCGAACAAGATTATAATCCCAATAAAGAGAATAATCTGATACTCTTATCTTATCGAATGGCGCCTGTCCGACAGGTGGGTTACTATCTAGTCACGCTAACCAAAGAAGTCGTTCCCTCGAAATAAACTTAGAAAAGAGGCCGGAGACACGGAAGGGTAGCTGCTTGTGAGCATTATCTACTTCAGATAAAGTACATTGCTTAGTTGAATGTTGTTTGACATTTCTATTTCCATTTAGATTAATCTCTCCTTAATATTTAGAATATGGACTTTTAAATATATATCATTCATTATTCATCGCGTTATTATTCAACACTTCTTTTTTTCTCTTATATTTCCATTTCAAACCCTAATTTCACGCGATACCTAATTTATAATAATATCCAATCTTGATTTTGTAATCACTTTTTTATTTTACAAAATTTTTGTCAAAAAATTTCAAATTTTCTCTATTGTTTCTTTATAAAAAAAACACGATTCACAAAAGTTTTTTCCAAAAAAATTCTTTTTTTCTTTCTAAAAGAAGTGAGGAAATTTTTTTTCCCCAAAAAAAGTGTTTTGAAAAAAAACTAATGGATTTTTTTCTGGGTTTTAGTAATTAAAGTATAATAAAGGTAAATAATGAGCATTAATGAAAAAAGGCCTTTTTCAGTTCTATAATTATAATTTGGAATATTATTGTAAAATTAAAATTATGAGGATATTAAAATGAAAATAAGGGTTATAAAATTCTAAATTTAGTGGAAAATGCATTTTTCCGGGGTGAGGGAAAATTTAATTATTAATTAAAGTTAAAATTTGAAATGACGAGAGGGGCTTTCGTGATGTAGAATTTAGAGTTTCATTTACTTAAGCAGGCAGAATTTTATGACTCTAACTTATTCGCGTGTCTGACTATATATAAACTGCTTTTTCCACTGTGACACATCTTGGTAATGTGATTTTTCAAAGAATGAACACGTAACGCTTTAGGAACAATTTTATTCAATAGAATTTTACTAATCAAGAATGTATTATAATTGAATAAAAACGCTTTGCAATTATTTAACAAACAATTTATTTTTACTTTATTATTTTATTACATTCTTTTCGATTATTTTATTCTGTTATTTTATTATTTTATTTTATTATTTCATTATTTTAATAATTTTTTCTTTTTTTATATCAATTTGCGTATTTAAACGCTCTGGATGTCGATTATGGAATTTCATTCCAATTTGACGTGGAATGCATTTTAACATTGACGTAAAGTGTTGCTAGTTTCACTGCAAAAACAAGTGTCTTACAAGTGTCTCATTTTGAGACGTTTTGTCCACATATTTGAGTCACGTGTCTCAAATATGTGGACAAAACGTCTCAAAATGAGACACTTGTTTGTGCAGTGTTATTTACAAATATATTGTTTATCGATTATAAACTAAATTCACTTTTAACTGTAGTAATGGATATTGAAAAATGTTAAAAATTTGTTTCACTAAAATTTATCTACTCTCTAAATGTGAATTAGTAAGAATTTTAACTAATTTCAATTAGTGACTCACTTTTTGCTTTTGAATTAGTTAAAATTTACTAATAAATTAGTAGAAAAATTTTTTTTACTATTTATTAGTAAAATTTAACTAATTCGAAAGCAAAAAGTGAGTCACTAATTCAAATTAGTTAAAATTTTTACTAATTCAAATTTAGAGAGTAAGTAAAGATTATTTTTACTACTAAATGTACAAGGAAGTTTATATAGTTCTGTCTGACTTAAAGTTACTTTATGTCTGATTAAAACATACTTTTACTACTTGCAGTAAATCGAACTAAGTTTATTAAGTTTTTTTTGACTAAAATTTACTTTACTACTGTTTATAAGATGAACTAGTTTTTATAAAATTTTGTTTGTCCTAAACTTACTTAACGCCTGTCAAAATATTCTTTTACTACTGGCAGTAAAATAAGATACAGTTCTGTCCGACTAAAATGTACTTTTACTACTGAGAATAAAATGAATTATATAGTTCCGTCTGAGTTAAATTTACTTTTACTACTTGCAGGAAATTGAAATTTATACAGTTCTGCCTGACTAAAGATTATTTATACTACTGATTGTACAATTAAGTTTATACAGTTCTGTCTGATTAGAATTTACCTTTACTACTGTCAGGAAATTAAAATTTGTACATTTCTGTCTGACTAAAGATTACTTCTACTAATGATTGTACAATTAAGTTCGTACAGTCCTGTCTGACTAAAATTCACTTTTACTACTGTCAAGAAATTAAAATTTATACAGTTCTGTCTGATTAGAATTTACCTTTACTACTGTCAGGAAATTGAAATTTATACAGTTCTGTTTGACTAGAATTTACCTTTACTACTGGCAGGAAATTGAAATTTACACAGTTCCGTCCTGGTGAGGATTACTTCTACTACTGATTCTACAAAGAAGTTCATACAGTTCTGACTGACTTAAATTGACTTTTACTACTTGCAGGAAATTGAAATTTATACAGTTCTGTCCCAATGAAGATTACTTTGACTAATGATTCTACACTGAAGTTCATACAGTTCTGTCTGACTGAAAATTACTCTCACTGCTAGAACTGCTAAAATTTACCGCACTTAAAATCATTATGACTAAAACTTATTTGTACTAAGAGCAATAATTGAACTCAGTTTATACAGTTCTGTCTGACTTAAATTTACTTCTACTACTTAAGATGAAACTAACTAAGTTTATACACATTCTGCCTGCTTTAAAATTACTCTTACTACTTATAGTATTTGAAAAAAATAGCTTATTAATAAAAAAACATAATCGCCACTTTAAAACTCATTTATTTCTTCAATAAACACACGAAAGGAATTCTTTTTCAAATTGAAATATTTGAATTATCACTGATATTTCAATTTGCAAAAAAAGTGTTAAATTTCGTAGGTCAATTTTTTTTGTAACTATTTTATTTACAGTAGTGTTGTCTCCCTTGCCGGTGGTTATGGCGATAAATTCATTCTTGTGATAAGGGTCCCGATTTTTGTCTTTATGACCCTCGTAGGGCCTATATATGGGTTGAGGGATTAGGGGGGGGGGTGGTGGATTCCGCTTCCGGTTTGTGGCGTGACTGCGCCCTTCTTTTCACGAACACTCGACTTTTGCCACTAGGTTGTATACATGTAGTATAACACAGAGAGGGAGAGAATTACGCTTTACGAAAGCAAGTTGAAAGGAATAAGGCAAAGTAGATGAGAGTTGTTTTTTTCGCATGTTTTACGAGTACTGGTTTTTCTCCAGCAGATGCATATATATAAACCATTCTAGAACGACATATACAGAGAGAGACAGAGAAAGAGAGAGAGAGAGCTATTCCTGAGTCAGCCGAAACGCTCGGCCACAATGCAACATTAATATTAATTACTCGACCGCATGCATGTCGCTTTTAAAATGGCCTGATGTATCCACCCAGCTAGCCACAAAGCTGATGTACTTTCATGCGTGATGTGCGTTAAAAAAAAGAGGCTTTCAGCCATTCATAGCTCTCCCTCGTAAACATAACGAAGTATCCCACTTAAAATTTGATAATTAATATACCCACGTAACAGTCTCTCATCATCATAGGATCCATTCTACACTCTCTCTCTCTCTCTCTCTCTCTTTCTCTCTCTATTATATATACATATAATTTTATAGTAGCCAAGTAAAGCATCAATTTTCCTTTGATAAAATTTTATTCTCTCATCAATTGTCAGTTATATTATATTTTAATGCAATTCGCTTTGTTTCATTCACAATTACACAAAGACTGTGTAACCTCTTATGCAATTTCACTGTT
This sequence comes from Leptopilina clavipes, assembly GCA_001855655.1. Taxonomy (NCBI): domain Eukaryota; kingdom Metazoa; phylum Arthropoda; class Insecta; order Hymenoptera; family Figitidae; genus Leptopilina; species Leptopilina clavipes. Next base: position 1,296 of record JUFY01019304.1, on the reverse strand, counting down.
AAAATTAGTGTGATTTTGCTTGTGAAATCATTTCATCCACGTAATGAGGTTGCCGAGCTTCCTTTGTGATGGTTTTTCCTATGGAAAAAAAAATAAAGAAAATTTAAAATATACACGTTTTTACCGTTCCTTTTTTTTTCTTTCCCTTTTTTTGTACATTAAAAAAGCTCTTAATAGTTAAAAAAAAATAAAAACATTTTTTTATATTTCAATTGTAACTGTTTTAAAAAATTATTCATGTAATAGAAATTTCACCACAGGAAAAAAAGATATTTTTTATAATATTTTTTTTTATCATAATAGTGCTAAATTCTTTACAGGTGTCTTTATTATACTCTGTTTTCGATTTTCGAGGCCATTTTATTCAATTTTTCAAAATTTTCCATTTATTACCATTTATTATTATATTTATTATTATATTATATAATATTTATTATTATTATTAGAACAGAATGCAAGAAGGCAACTTTCAAATGATAAATAAACAAATCCGTATAAAAGCCTTGTATTATTTACTTCAACCAAATATTTTTTTTTTTTTTTGATTGACTTTTTTAAACGGGAAATTTTATTTTTATTTATTAATTCGACCTGAAGAGATTCAACATACAGAGATTAGAGATGTGATGAAATACTTTTGCTATGAATTTATACATTTTTTTACAACAATAAAGAATGAAATTTGTTAAAAAAAATAACGTTAATTGAAACGCGAGTAGAGATTATTACGAGGAAGATTGTAAAATATTTAATGAAGAGGTTCCCTATTAATGTGAAGAATCTTTTAGTTTGAAGCACCTGCTTCTTCTCGATATTGTAAAGTGCAAGAAGGGGGGATGAAGAGTGTACGGGGAGCTACATTTATATTAAAAATGTTAAAGTACCCTTTATTTCCTATGCACAAACTTTTAACGGTTACTCCTGTTTTAGTCTCGAATTTATGGTCCTCTTAGATAACTTAAAATTAAAATACAAAACTCCCCCTCTTTTCATGTTTCTAAACTGTTCTACTTTATGGTCAAATTTTTAATCAGTAAATTATAATTTATAAATTATAAATTTTGTGGAAGAGCAACCAAAAAGTTACAGAAATTATAAATTATAAATTATAAATTATGAATTATGAATTATAAATTATAAATTATAAATTATAAATTATAAATTATAAATTATAAATTATAAATTATAAATTATAAATTATAAATTATAAATTATAAATTATAAATTATAAATTATAAATTATAAATTATAAATTATAAATTATAAATTATAAATTATAAATTATAAATTATAAAT
>JUFY01019291.1:11935-46014 GCA_001855655.1 Leptopilina clavipes | reverse complement strand
TAATTTTTATTTCAATCAAATAAGTTGTAAGTGAATCAATAATTTCTGCATTTGAAGCAAATACCATTTAATTGACTCATTTAAAAATTATTTGGTTCCATAGTAAATATTTATTTGATAATAGTCAAGTAATTCATTATTTGAATCAAATAAATTTTTATTTTTCAGTGTAGAAAGGAACATCCGAGTTGCATGAAATAACGGAGTAAAAATAAAGAAACGACGAAAAATCGGGAAAATGAAAAATAATAAAATGCAAAATAATAAAATGAAAAATAATAAAATAAAAATTCAAGTTAGTTAAAAATAAAAATTATTTTGTTTTTACAGTGATGGAATCGCATATAAAGAAATTTTATTTCAAGGAAAACATGAGATGTTTTTTTTCAATGAAGAAGAAAAAGAAGAAGAAGAAGTTTCAATGAAAGATCTATGAAAGTTCTTGATATTTTTCTTCTCCATTTAAATAAACTGCTGGCGATGCAACCGTGACCTTTTCTCATATATATTGTATATATATATATATATATAAAACGCGGAAGTTTACGCGAAAACTCTATCCGATGTAATCAAAATAGGTGTCTTGTAAAGTCTATCCAATACAATGATGAATCACACCACCTCGAGGTCTGACGGCTCTCTACGAAACGTATGGGCAATTTTCGTCTCACAGGCGATTCCATAATGCTGGACGCAGCGTATATATGTTCTCAACTTGGAGAATGTAAGATTACTATTGCAAGTGACTTGACTTAACTCGAAGAGACCCACATAATCGCGAAACCGGCAACCACATTCCTCATACACACTTCGTTTTATAGGCTCAGATTTCTGTTTCTCACCTCGCAAGTTCTATATTAGTTTCATTTTTCCAAGTTTTCGCCATAAACAGCTTTCTTTTCAATTTTCGCTTATGAAAAATCAATTTTTCGCAAAACCACGGTCCCACTTTGAAAAGTTACTTTTGGAATTTATTTTGGTTTTTTTCTTGGTGAATTAAAATTTTGACGATTTGGAATTTTTTTTGGTTACATTCCTTTTTTCTGAAATTCGAAACGTTCTTTTCTCGGTAAGGCACATGGTCCACAGCCTCAGGCTGTAGATCAGGGAAATTTTTTATAAGATTCTCTTTTAAATCATCATCTAAATATTGGTGAAAGAGAGATGATAATTTATTGAGGTCGGGAAGAAATATTTTATTAATTTAATTTCTGTATTCGAAGCTTTTTAATTTTTTTTATTGATAAAATAATATTTTGACTGAATTTTTTTTTTTGAAATGAAAATTGAAAAAATGAAAATTATTGAAATTTTCTAAATTTTTTCTCCTTTTTTTTCTAGGATGCACCGTAGGAGAAGCTGGTTGTCAAAAGTGTCGAGGTAATTTCTGCTCGCGATGTGCCATTCTTTATCATGATGGGTCTTGTGTTGACTCGTGTCCACCGGGTCATTCTACACTTTATTCAACACGAGACGAATACATGGGTTACGTCTGCAAAGAAACAATAAGAAAATTTATGTTCGGTCTCTCAGGAAGTCAAATAGCGATCCTTGTTGGCGTTGCCTCTGGTGCCACAATATGCATCTTTATTATTCTCTGTGGAGTTATTGTTGTACATCGAAGAAAGAAAAAAGCAGCCAAAATGATTCAGCACTTTGAAGACAGGTGAAATTTATACCCCCCCTTTTTATAAAACCCTCATCATTCAATTCAAAAATCAATTTATAATACAACAATGAAGAAGAAAATTTATTTGAATCAAATAATATAGCTATTTGTCTATTTATCAAATGAATATAATTTATATCTTCACTGAAAAATAATTTTTCTTCCATCAAAAAGCGGTAGAAAGAACAAATTTTATAGAAATAAATATTTAGTTGATTATTTTGCTAAATTTAATTTTAAATCAATTTTTTTCAGCGCTGAAAGAAGAGAATTTTTAAAGCATCTTGCGACCCTCAGAGGAGAGGGAAATACGTTCCTCTCAATGCTCAATGACACCCGAAGACAAGTCAGAGAATTGCACTACTCAGGAAATAATGGAGATGGAGCTGTTGGTATACAAGCTTACAGGTAAATTTCCCTTTTTTTCACGAATATAAAAAATTTAATAATTCTAAAGTATTGAATTATTATATATTTTTTATCGTTTTAGGCCCGTTCTCCGTGATCTTGCCAGAATCCTAGTACTGATAAATAGGAGAGACGATGAAATACCAAGACCTCCAGATGACTGGCAAAGACTGCTCTCTTGGGCTGAACGACTTCTTCGAAGATATAAACGACACACATCTCCACAAGTGAGTCTTTTTTTTGAGGATTAATCAATAATCCTCAATTCCGATTTATTCATTTTGAATAAAATTCATTTGAAATTTGTTTCTAATTTTAACACGCTAGTCTCTAAAAGAACATGGTGAGTTAAAATATTTTTAATCCTTTCTGTCGTACTTGATATTCTCCAAATTTTGAAAACAATTATTGTAAATTTTTGTTTGTATTTTTGTAAATATACTGAAATATTTTGATTTTTTACAAAAGAATTCTAATCTTTGTCGAAATTAAAAAAAAAATTGAGGGTAGAGTAATAATTTGATTAATTGCTTCAAAGGTTGCGCAACTGGTGACATTTCTCCAGCAGCCAGCAACATCCGTCCAAATAGGAACAAATCCACAACAAATATCGATATCGCAGACATTTCAAAATTATGAACCAAGAGCAACACCAACGAATCTCACAACGTTTCAAGCGAATGCTCCACTCACGACATTCCAAGCTAGTGATAAATCAAGCATTAGTCCTGCAAGTTCGAGTATTGGTTATACAAAAGACAGTCCCGTGGGTTCAAGTCTTGGTCAAAATAGTTCTAGCATTTATAATGAGAAATTGAGTCCAAATGGTTCCACTATTGGACAATCAACGCCTTTGGTGTCAACAAAGGATAAACGTGTGAAACCAGTGGGAACGCATCTACAAGAACTCGCCATTTCACCTTTCAATCACACTTACAGTCCCGACAGTAATTTAGCACATAATAAACATTTAGTTGATAATAAACAATTGGGCGAACTCGATCATGAATTAAATCCACAATGGGAATTTGAGAGTACAATCGAAGCTGCCAATTTTACAATTTTATCAGAATGGGCACCGGGTCGTGACTACCTCGACGATTTCACGATTTTAGGATTTCGACCACAAGACGAAATTACCACCGAATTGTAATAGTAGTCATTGATTTTTCTGTATTATAATGTTTTCGTTTTCGAAAATGAGACTAAAATTCGAAGCTAAAAATACTGCCGGTTCAATTATTCGGTCTGTTATAGGATAAGGAATGTAAAATGTTTCAATTTTCATTCTTTTCAGACAAATGGAAAAATTATTTTATATACATAGAATTAAAACATTGATTTTTAATTTGCTTAGTTATATAAACTGAATAAACTGAATATTTCAGTTTCTTTTCTCTCTCTCTCTTTCTAAATTAATTAATTGGTTCTTTGAAATTATTTTTGAAAAATATTATTTCATGTTTTCAAATTTATTCTGTTTTGAAAGAATTGTTTTGCTTTTTAATGTCAATGGAACTGAAACATCAGATAAGCATTTATAAAATTTATACATGTTTAATTGAAATTTTGCGTCTAAAAAGCCTTACAAGAAGCCAATTGTGAGTCACTTGAACATTCTTATACATAGTATCTTCTACATATAACATATCTTTAATTGTAGACGAATAGAACGAGATTATAAGAACACCAAATAAGAATGAATTTTTGTATAATATATATATTTGATTATTTATAAACTTGTCGAAATAGGGTCGCATTATAGCCGGCTTCTCTCTATGTGGGAATTGACCGATCTCTTATACATGGCCACTTTGTACCTTTCCACTAATTGTTATGTCCCCTTCACCGTACTTTTTCTTTCATTTCAATTTAAAATTACTGTTGAAATCATTGTTTTCCTTTCAACTATTTATCTCTGCTCTAATCTATACTGCGAAAAAAGAAAATATTTCAAGGAAAAAAAAAGATTTTGATCTTCTTTGATTTTCGTCTTCCATCAGTTTTTTCTTCTTCGTCTTTTTGGTGCTATCCTTACTTCAGGTGTACTTTTAACCTTTGGTCCTGCTTTCCAAAACTTTCATTATCTTTTCTAAAAAACAAATCGCTTCCTTACAATTTTTTTGATTTATTTTACTTTTCGTCTTTTGCAGTTGAAGAATTATTCTCAAAAATTTATTGAATCTCAATCTCTTTACATTTTTCTTGTTTAATCAATTCAAATAATTCAGTTCCAAATTATCGACTGATTTTGATAAACTATTATTAACTGAAAATATTAATTTCTTTAAAGTCCCTTATACACAATAAAGGAACAAATTGGTAACACGAAATAAAAAAGTATATTATATAAATTTTGAAATTGTTACAAGAAATAACATTTTTCACTTTATACATATTTTCATTTAAATATATTTTTTTTTGTATAAAGTGTTACTTTATGGACACTCGCAAAGTGCGCATTCGAACAGTATTCTTTTTACTTATTTTTCACGCGCTTCTTCCATTATTATGTGCAATCGAATAAAGATTCACTTGTTAGAAATACAAAATCTTTCTAAAAAGAAAATTACCTAAATAAAATGCAAAAACCATTTTAAAATGATCGAAAAAAAAAAAAGATTTTGTATCTCTTTTTCGAAAAACTTTGACATAATAATTGTATTGTGTACGAGAAATTTGTACACACATTTTTTGACCAAATTTGGTCATTTGTACATATCGTTGTAAATAGTGGTTATTAATTTTAATATAAAATTACAGCGACTGTCGAAAATAATATATTATATGATTAAAATAAAAGAAAAGAAAAGTAAATGACAAAAGGTTTCAGTTTCCTTCATTTATGGTTATTATAATTAGTGATTAGAAAAATGATTGTTTTTAAGGAAATTTAAATTGATTTTTTTTTTAATGTTGAGGTAAATTAAAATTTTCGCGCCATCCGCGCAGAAATGACGGAGTCGGTGAGCGCGCAACTTCCGGTTGCGCGCGCATTACTGTAATCTGAAATATCCTATTTTCTGCTATTTAAACTTAAAATTCACAATTATTACAATATGCATCACAAATAAGAGTCTTAAAATGATAGTTTAAACCAGTTGAAGAGTAATTTAAAATTTAATGAAGCATTAAGTCATCCAAGGGGATCCGCGCCTCATGTGGGTGGGCGACATACGCCATTTTGCATCGTATTTTCTCTAAACCGTCAGTGCGTTGCTACATCCGACAGTTTTTACAAAATTGAAAGGTTTAAAGACATTTGGCTAGCCGAAAAAGAACTTATCGTGGTGCGGTTCGCACGCGTTTTTCTTTGCCGTTATTTTGAAAGCAAGCAGTGAGGGCGCGGGGCCATTATAAGAGGCAAGAGGCGTCCCCCCTTGCGTCGATACCTCCTCCATCTTGTCCCCGTTCCACAATCCGTGATAATATGTGCGCGAAATCAGAAGATGGTGTCCAATTTTGGCCGTCTTTTTCTACACGAGGCTCATAAATCAAGGATCATTTAAATTAACATCATCGAGGACGTCAATTTTCCTTAATTTTGAATCATTTCAAGGTGGCCTTCAACGGCCCCGGAAGATGCTCTGATGAGTCACCCTTCCCCGCCTATGCTGTAAGGAATATTTTCGTATATTCATCTTCAGACAAATTAAGCAAAAAATATTTTATTTTTCTTTTATTTGCTTCCAAGTTTTAATGTTTTTAATATTGTATTATTTCTTTGCTTTTTTTTTTGGTTGTAAAAGAATGAAAAACAATTTACACTAGACTTTTTTATTGTTCCATAAGAACTGTTGTAAAACGTAGATAGTTAATCTCAGTAATATTTGTTGCATGAATGTTACTTAAAATAACTATTTACTTTCTGATAATTTAAAAGTTACGATATTGAGTTTTCGTTCTTTTTAAAGTGAATAGATATATTCTTTTAATATTAAAATTCTGACCTTGAATTTCAAATGCAGTATAAATTATCAACTAAATATCCTTTTCTTTCGTTTAGAGGAGAAAATGAAGACCACTGCGAAGGATTGACAGGTGGTTATCATTGAACAAAAATGAATAGTGAACAACATTCGCTGCCAGCGACTACGCAGGCACAGCAAGAGGTGAGATAATTCGATTTTTCACAGGCTACTTGTCTTCAGGCAAATGCGCATTATTATTACATTTGGAAAATGCTACCAAGTCGAAAGAAAGGAAAAATAAATGCTTTCATTTGTTATTCTAATATCGACTTTGTAACATTTCGCTTTGAACACTATCTTCATAATGTACTTAAAGTGTAACAGTTTGTTGAGCACGAACTTCTATAATTACAAAATTATAAAGGTTCTTATTCTTTCTCATTTTCTCTACAGTGAAGTTGCTTTTGCACTTGTTGGTAATTTTGTGAATTCTTAAATATATGGTATAAAAAAGAAGAATTTTTAGATTTCTATAATGGCATTACATTTACATAATAGAATGTTCATTAGAGTGTTTGTCTTGTTTCTGCTTAGTAAAGTGAATATGTAATTTTTTGGTAAAAATAGTCATATTTTAATGAATTGAAAGTAAATTGTTTATTATAAGAAAAATGGCAGCAGATGATTTAGCGCATTTGTTGATTAGACTAGTGCCTATATTGCATGCTGCTGCATGCCATATCGATGTTGTACAAATGTCTGAATGTATATCGGTAGGAAGTAAACACTGGTCAAAGTGGTCGTCCTTCGTATCCGGGTGGTTTGCCTGCAACAACCAGCCTTGGAAATGTAGGAGGCACACCGCATTCGTCTGCGGACCTTCGTGTAGGTACAGCAGTAGCGTTAGCTTCCTCGGTAGCTAAATATTGGGTCCTCACGAATCTATTCCCGGGACCGATACCGCAGGTCTCAGTTTATCACCATCCCCACCATAACGCCTCACATAGAGGTGGTGGAGGTGGCGAAACTCCTACGAAGGAGTCACCATCCACTCTCAATCAGGAAATGGCATTGGCAACAAGTTCTCACCATCAGAATGCACCTTCTCATCATCATCATCAACCTCCCGTTAGTACCAGCAGTCATCACAGTTCGTTGCAGTCTAATACGCAGGTTTGTTTACGTAGATGCACGTTATTATCTTGCACTGTAGATTACGAGTTGATACCGACTAGATCACTTCTGCATTTTCAAAATTATTCAACAGATTTATATAATTTCAAATCTTTATTTCAAAATGCAGATGGGACGTGTACGGCTAGCATGGCTGCAGATTAAAAATTATTTTTTGATATTTTTGTAAAAAAAAAGAGGATAGTTTTTTCATCAAGTGCAAGTTTCTATGAAAGTAATCACAAATTATAAGTGTCACATTTGAAACTAATTTTTCGACAGATTCCGGTATCACTTCCTGGTTTGAATCTGGATGGAAATCACATACCCGCAAGCCATTTACAAGCAGCACACGCTCAAATGCAGCAACAGATGCAATCTCAACAACAAATGCATCAACAGCAATCCCAACAGCAACAACAATCGCATCATCAGATGCAGAATCACCAAAATGCCCAAAATAATGCACAAGCAGTCCAAAATCAGAATTCCCAAAGAGACGATAAAGTGAAAGATGAAAGTGGAAGCTGTACAACAGAACGATGTAGTGATAATCAAGTTCATTGCCAAGTTCAATGTGATCTTCAATTACAAGCACCTCAAGATTTGCAGCAAAGTCTGATGCAGCAACAAATTGGTGTCAATATTACCGGCAGCTCAGGAGACAATGGGAATCCAAATAATTCAGAGAAATCAGAAAAGAAGGAAGATATGCGTCAAATTAATATGGCACAGTAGGTTTCATTTTTTCTTAAGTAAAAACTAATTTGTTAGTAGACAATTTTTAATTCGTCGTTAATATTTAGATTTCAAGTTCCGGATTTAAAACCCGGTGGTCATATGATGGATGTAAGAACTGCTGATGGATCAGTAGTGAAAATCAGCGCTGGAAATGAACAAGATTTGGCTAAAAGTCTTGGTGTCGAAATGGTGCAAAATATGTATAAAGTAAGACCTTTTTTTAAATTAATAAATGTTCATCAATAGACAAATTAAGCTTAATTGAAAATTTAATTATAAATTTCTTCTTTCAGGTAAATGTAGAGGACATTAATCAGCTTCTAACGTACCATGAAATTTTCGGCAAGCTACAAAGTGAAATAGCAGCAGGAACAACTTTAGTCGGTGGAACCGTACCCACACAGACAGTTACCACAATCCAAAATGGAGCACCAATAGTGCAACAAGTTCAGTTAAATAAATTTGACATTAAAACCAGTGATGGAGAAGCAACACCAGGACCGAGTGCGTCACCAGTGTCCGTCGGTAGTCATAATTGTGACGTTTGTGGAAAAATATTTCAATTTCGGTATCAATTGATTGTACATCGAAGGTATCATACGGAAAGAAAACCGTTTACATGCCAGGTGATTATAAACAAATTACAATGATCATAATCAAGTTCTATAAAGGTGATTCAATATCAGACATAACCTCAAAATCAAAATAGTTTTATATTATAGAAAAGGAGAGAATATAAAATGTTAATTGAGGTTATGTTTGATATTGAACTTCCTTAAACAGTTTGTTTCGATTTTTTTCGTCAGGTTTGTGGAAAGGCCTTTTCCAATGCAAACGATTTGACTCGTCATGGTAAATGTCATTTGGGAGGATCAATGTTTACGTGTGCTGTATGCTTCCACGTTTTCGCCAATGCTCCATCTTTGGAACGCCATATGAAACGTCACGCAACCGATAAACCATACAATTGTACAGTTTGTGGCAAAAGCTTCGCTCGGAAAGAACATCTTGACAATCATACTCGTTGCCATACTGGAGAAACTCCATATAGGTAAAGAAAAAACTGATCTTAAATCATAAGACATCTAGATAATAAGTTCTACAGCTATCTTGCTAATCCTTCCTTTTTCAGATGTCAATATTGCGCAAAAACATTCACACGCAAAGAACACATGGTGAATCATGTGCGCAAACACACTGGTGAAACTCCACATCGATGTGACATTTGCAAGAAAAGCTTTACGAGAAAAGAACATTTCATGAATCACGTGATGTGGCATACAGGAGAGACCCCCCATCACTGTCAAGTTTGCGGTAAAAAGTATACTCGCAAAGAACACTTGGCTAACCACATGCGCTCCCATACCAATGACACTCCCTTCCGATGCGAGATATGCGGTAAGTTGTTGAATTTCATACATAAGATGTTTTATTTAAAAAGTAAACATTACATTAATTTTTTTTTGAGATGGAAAATTTAAAGTGAATTATTATTAAATATTAAAAAAATTGTTTTGGATTTGTTAATATGAATGCAGGTAAGTCGTTTACAAGGAAGGAACACTTTACGAACCACATTATGTGGCATACGGGCGAAACACCTCATCGTTGTGACTTCTGTTCAAAAACATTCACACGAAAGGAGCATCTTTTAAATCACGTTCGACAGCACACGGGTGAGTCTCCACATCGATGCGGCTTCTGCTCCAAATCGTTCACCAGAAAGGAACACCTTGTTAATCACATCCGCCAACACACAGGTGAGAGCGGTTGGCAGATGTTTATTTCACGGACAACCAACTTGAACGTTTGTCCTTTACAATAGTCACTCTTGTTATTTTATTTTATTTTTTTAATTCTTAAAATAATTCTGGGGCTGTGATATTTAAAATTATTTTTAGTAAATAACGCACGTCTCTTGTTCAATTTATAGCACGAAAGAAAAACAAACATATAAATAATTGTACTGTCCTGTCAAATTGGCATTTGCATGTTTGAAAATCATTTCTTGATTCAAATGGTTTAATGGGATGTTACAAAAGTGTGCCTCATCACCATTTTATTCCATGTTAATTGAATTTTGTCTAGTAATTCAGTTTTAGCGTTTTGCTGTTTTTCATGTTGAATCTAACCTAACATTGTCATTGTTTACATTCTAACCTTTGAGATTTCATTGAGACACAAGAGACATATTCATTGCTCTGCCTAATACACCGCTCTCATACATGCTTACCACCAAAAATTTTTTACAAAGAGTTCGACAAGATTTTACAATTTTTCAGTGGTTTCGAACCGTTATTGAAAAGTGTTTTTATTTTTTAAATAAACAAACTTTTTTGTTTTTTCTAATAGAGTCAATACTTGCTTATTGAATCAAAGAATGAAAGTTATTTTTAATCTACTATCAAATTAGTACTCTAATTATTCATTTCTTTTTCTAATTTAAATTAAAGATTACACTGAGTTTATTTCAGTGTAATCCTTTTACTGGTGTGGTTAATTTCCTACTAATAATTAAAAGCTTTCTTTTAATTGTTTTTAACCGATTCTTAATGGAAATTAATACTAATTTAAAAAAGAGTTTTCATTAATTTTATTTAGCAAAACTCAACTTGTGCAAATTAGCTGCATGTAATAAAAATTTATTGTAAACATTTGTTTTCTATAAATACAGGTGAAACACCCTTCCGTTGTCAGTACTGTCCGAAAGCTTTCACGCGAAAGGATCATCTGGTAAATCATGTTCGTCAACATACGGGTGAGTCACCGCACAAGTGTCAGTATTGCACCAAATCATTCACGAGGAAGGAACATTTGACCAATCACGTGCGTCAACACACAGGCGAATCACCGCATCGATGTCATTTCTGCTCTAAATCTTTCACCCGAAAGGAACATTTGACGAATCATGTACGCATCCATACAGGAGAATCACCACATAGATGTGAATTTTGTCAGAGGACATTTACCAGAAAAGAACATCTTAATAATCATCTTCGTCAGCATACTGGAGATTCCTCTCACTGCTGTAACGTTTGCTCTAAGCCCTTCACACGAAAGGTAAGTTTTTGAATTTTTACACTGCAAAAAATCTTTTAAGTGAGGAAAGAAATAAAAAATCCTAAAATCTTAATATTTTTACTTTTTTAGGAGCATCTTGTAAATCACATGCGCTGTCACACTGGGGAGCGTCCATTCGTTTGCACAGAATGTGGAAAGAGTTTCCCATTAAAGGGCAACTTATTATTCCATATGCGATCGCACAACAAAGGAAGTAACGCTGAGAGACCGTTCCGCTGTGATCTATGTCCCAAGGATTTCATGTGCAAAGGACATTTGGTATCTCATAGAAGATCTCATTCAGATGAGCGACCACACAGTTGTCCAGACTGTGGCAAGACTTTTGTTGAGAAAGGTAATATGCTTCGACATTTACGAAAACACGCCGCTGAAGGACCACCGACCCAAGTAACCACTCCATCGGCAATTCCACAACCTGGAGTTTTGCCAATTCCAGCAGCAGCTGCTGTTCTTGTTGGACATCCCCTCGCGCCTCCTGCGCCTTCCGTTGTACCTCAACATACCGTTGTTGTACCCACTCCTCCCGGTGTATTAGCTTCTTACTAATCAAATTTTTTTTAGTAAACTACTTTACTTTCTTTTTTTTGTTTGTTTTTGTTTCGTTCAAATTCTCTACGTTTTCAATATTAAGACAAATTATTTTTCAAATTATCAAAGTGATTTTAATTTTGTTGATTGGTAAAATTAGATTAATATTAAAATTAAAATGATTAAATAAGAAAATTTAATCATTTTTAAATAGTTTTTTTTCTTAACTTTAATTTCAAAGTTAAATTATAATTTTTTTTTATCATATCTTTCAATTTATCAAAGTAGAAGAGGTACTTTCATAGCTTCCCTAGAAGAAAAAACATTTTTAAATGCGAGATATGTCTTCTTTATTGTTTGTCGTTATTCTTAAAGTAAGACAAGCAATTTAAAGTCGAAACCTTGTAACCAAATATATCAATCAAGAAAATCCTCGGTTCTAGTTTTATCTATAACCGGGATTTGTTAGTTGCTTTATTAAGAATTATGAAAAACTTTGTAAGAAACCTTTTTACGGCCAACGAGTCCAATTTCAATAGAAAAAAAGAAAAAAGAGTTCTTTGTTGAGACTTTTAAGATGACAGTGATCGCGCACTGATGACTGATTTTTATGTCAATAGGGTTTTTTAGATAAACATATCTTGCACAATCTTTTGCTTCCAGGAAACGCGATCGAAATCTTTGCACTTTAAAACTAATTGTCAATATTCTTTTATTTTCAAACAAAAAAAATTAATTTTTCAAAGAGATACTCGTTTTATACTTCAAAAATTTTTCAAAAGGTTTCGATCGATGTTCCGGTTGCTTTTTTTTTAAATCAACGTTTAACATTATCTTTTTAAAGGGAATCGCTTTTTATTCTATGGTGTCTTTAGATTTAACCAAAAAAAAAGCAAAATGTAAATCGTAGAATAAGTATCGCGTTCATCCACGTGAATCTACTTTTACACTTTTTGATTAGCGCGACAAGATACCGTGCGTTATTAAATGCTAAAAAGTAATAATAATGTGTGAAGAAATGTAATAATTAAAAAGTGGTAAACGATGTCAAAAAAAAATTTCTAATTGACCGGCTGGCTCGACGGTGTAGATATTTAGATACCAATTTGTCAGGTTAAGTGTAAAAACACTTTCTCTAGACGTATAAATGTTATATATCCGAGTGCAATACGGTTCAGCCGCTTTCGCGTTTTACCACATCTGCTAAATTTAACCAGTTCCGATACCCGTGATTAACCAGCAGAGCAAGATTGCGACTCGGCCCGATTTTGCGTATCGGTTAACTGTTGAGATTTTAAGTTTTTTTTCCCAGGATTATTTCATTTTATGAGAATTTTTCCAAAAAATAATGCTAACTTTTACATTTATATAGATTTTGTTCCTCTTTAAGAAAGTCGTAAATTGAAAACAAATAACGCTTTTCTTAAATAACTATTATTATTATTTAAACATCTATTAACGATTAGTATTATTCTGATCTCCTTTGTGATCAATTTAATAAACGACACCATTAATACTAATCTGACGTGTCTCTTTGGAGTCGATAACGGTGTACTCACTGGTACTAAATTCATGAACGCTTTTTCATAAATTCAAATGCACGATCATCTTCCTCCTCCTCTCACTGCCACGGACTCTTTTCATTAAGAATCTCCCGTAAAGGGTGTATAATTTTCTCCATTGCTGAATCTTCATCTCACAAGTGAATCTTTGTGCTTCATTAAATAATTTTTTTAATACAGGTGATATTCCTCCTGTTATCATTCTTGCAATTTGCATAGATTGCTATCTATCAATCAGTTTTCCAGCTTTTAAGTACTGTTTTATTGTTTTTGTGACAATTGCAGTTCTTAACTTCTTGATCTATCAATCAGTTTTCCAGCTTTTAAGTACTGTTTTATTGTTTTTGTGACAATTGCAGTTCTTAACTGTTCTTTCACTGAATTTTTAGCTACAAAAGCAGCAACTACTGCTAATGTGTCTTTTGAATCATTTAGGTTTGACACATCTCATTGACCTTTTTAAGGTATTGTATCTCTCTCTCACCTTTAGGGTCTTCTCCACTCATCAATTTGTGCTTTTTCTGAAACTCAGCTTTATCAAAAATTTCGTAACGAAATTTCCATAAATTTATAAACATAATTAACATGAAGATAAAATTTCTTACAAAAATTTTTGCAATCACAAGCAAAAACTTAATTCTTTACTTGAAAAAAATTGTACCTTTTACTTTTTAAAATCCTGGGAAAAACTGAAACTCAACATGATAACTGTAAAAAAACATATAAGGCCATGTATTTCATATACAATAGACTATAAGAAAAATCAGTAATGGAATGCATATGCGATATGCTTGATAGAGACATTTTTATGATATCCGATAAGATTGTGATTGTCACACTATTCAGTTATGTATAGGAAAAAAAATATATATATAACTAATCTAATAATGTACGATAATTTTATGAATAATTCTGAAAATAGACGTGGAGCTGATTTTATTATCGATATGTATGTGTGTGTATGTACACATCACATGGGATTTGCGTGCGTTTACGATGTTCAACACCCAATAGACGTCTAGATTCATATAATATATATATCAATGAATATTACTAAATATATTCGGGAAAAAAAATGTAGTTAATGGCAAAAGTGTACGCCTTAGTGTCATTTTAAGCCAAAAGTGATTGTCACTATAAACTTTTAAGTGCCGCTAAGGCGTACAAAATGTAGTTAACACCGACTGTGTTACATATAATGGGGAACACCGTAAATCCTTATTACGTTCTAGGAAAAGAGGAATTACACGGGCACGTAGAACATTGTATTCAGACAAATATTATAAATAAAAAAAAGAGAGATATATTATATATATAAATATATGTATACGCTTGTATACATTACGCATATGTACCGCATTATACAGATTGAGATAAAGAAAAAAAGCTCTTGCAGCGATTAACACAAGAAAAGGGAATAAATAAAGTTTATATGAATTATTATTATATTATGAATAATATACGTTACGAGAGTAACATTAAGAGTTGGTTTTATGCTTTTAAAAAGATTTTGTTTCAAGCTTGTTTAAAACAAAAAAAAGAACAAGTTTTAAATCAAATCCTAATCTTTCTAAGTCAAAGCGATTTTTTGTCGATGAAAATTTGATTTTTTTTGTTTGTGAATTTCTAAAATTAATTAAAGATTTTTGAATGTTTCATGACAGGGGAGAATTTATAAAACGCTTTGACTCAGAATCAAACAGCAAGGGACAGATACAAAATATGATTTACCTATAGATAGAAAAAGATATGTATAGAATTTTATTATGCACCATTGTAATATTATGTATCCCAGTTGTGACACAATATACACTGGTGTTATGTTACATGTGAGAAAAACGTCTTATTCATTAATAATCCCTATTGCCAAATTATTTTCTTATTAATATTGGAAAATATTTAGTCGATAGATATTTTTTTTTCTTTTTTTTTTTTTTGAAATAAAAGTTAAAATGTAATATAAAATTATTTAAAAAATTTTAAGACATATAAAGTTTTACTTTTAGAATACAAAAGAATTCTACTAAAAAAGTATTATTTTATTTCTCTGAAGAACTGAAAAAAGGTCTACAGGATTTAATTATTAATATCTAACTTAAAACTATAATTTTACAAAATTGATTTTGTAGTTTGGACATTTTATTAAAATATACATTTTCATCCAAAATACAAAAAAAAGAGATGTATGTACAATTGATGTTGCCCGAAGTGTTTTAAACGATTACTATAATTGTTATTATAATATATAATTATATTATAATATGTAATTATATAACCTGTTATTATAATTATATGTATTTGTAATAACAGTGGATGAGATTTCAATAACATAAAGCAATATACTTTTTCTTTACGAGTCACTGGATCGAAATGACAATTATTATTTTTAAATTAAAAACAAATTATGAACACAAAATCCAGAAATCTTTGATTTCCAGAGTTTAATTCTTTTTTTTTCAACATTTTTACATAGTAAAGTTAAAATATTAGAAATGCTCAAGTTTATCATAATAAACCATATTTTGTTATAAATTTTAAAAATATATTTATAAATAAATGAATACAGTCATTGCTGAAAGACCTTTTTAATAAGGTTAATAATTATAATATATGACCAGAATAAAATTTGTTGTTGTAAAAAGTCGAAATTTTTATAATTGACATTGTCTTTTCTAAACAGCAACTTTTTATAAAATAAAACAATTAAAATAGACGAAATACAAAACAATTTTTATTACAAATACTTTTTTGGATATCTACGAGTCGACTTTTTATATTAAAACAACAAATTTTAAATCTCAACATCAGATAAACAATTAAAAAAACAATTGATCGTATTTCAGTTTACAGGATTTTATGAACATTTTACATAATACTAATAAATAATAATATTGTTACAATTCACTACCTAATTAATATGTTCGTGCAGTGACAATACAATTAATTTCTAGCTTTTATTTGGCGATAATTTTTTTTTTTTTTTTAACAAATTTAATTCGAAAAGTAAATAAACATTTTAACTATGGATCTTTATGTGTATAAATTTTTGAACTTGGGTGTAGTAATTTTTTTGCAATCAGATATTTACAAAATTTTACAATTACATTTATCTATTGCAGATAGGGCGCTTTATTTTGTACTGGTTGCAATTTTTTTTTTCTAAGGCACTCTTCAGGCATTCAACAAATGTATGTCCAAAAGAGTTAATTTTCTCTTAACGCATAAGAAAAGAAAAACCTATATAATTTAATCTTAAACATCTAACCGATTATATTTCTCACGTTAATTAAAATTTGTAAGGACTCTGTATTTCGAATTTAAAAATTGGCACAAATCTGTGATCGATAAGAATTTTTTTTTTGTTGAGTAAAACAATATTTATTTAAATTTTAATTATTTTGTATTCATAACTAATTCTGAAAATATCGAATCCTGCAAAGTTCAGTCTTTATTTAGAATTTGTTTTTTTAAAATGTTCCTTTAATTAAAAAATTTTTTTTTAACAGCCACTTATAATTTAATCGAATCAATAACATAAAACTAAACTAAGATTTTTTTTAATTGTAAATTCATTAATATTGCCAATCGCAATTATTACGAAAGATTTCTATCAGTGAAAAATAAATTATTCACTGTATAATACATAAAAACTACAAAAATTCACCTAACAATCTGTGTCAGGGAATATATCTAACGTTATTCTTGCGATATGATTGATCACAGTTCTGGGCGCGATATAAATTTAGATTTATGACATGTAACAAGTAAAAGACGATTAAAAAAATTTTTATTTTTTTGTCAATTGATCAGCCTTGATAAACCCCATCAAAATAATATTTTATTAATTGATCCAATTGAGCCGATTCTATCTACTTAAGTTCCTATTTTTTTTCATTCAATAGAATCTTTTATTAAATAGTTATGGTTTAAATTAATATTAATTTACATATTTATTTATAATTATCAGCTCAATGCAGAGCATTTCCAACAAATCTTAGACCTAACAGCGGACTAATTGAAAGAAAAGATCCGCATCACTTCATTATGAAATGATTTTTAATTATTCACAAAAATTTATATATTTGTCGTGGCAAACTTCGCTGTTTATTTTTTGTATAATTCAAAACGATAATTATTAAAAGAAAAGTTTCTAAATTTATTTAATATTTTGCAAAATTCTAAGTGAACTGTGTTAATTTTAAAATTTTTTATTACTTTTTCTTTTAAATACTTTACGAGAAATTTCGTTGCTGAATAAAAAAGTTGTCACAAGATGATTGTGTAAAAAAATTTTTTTTTTTTGAATAAATTTACCATTTTCTTTCAAAAATATTTCCTGGCCAAAAGAATTTCTTGAATTTTTCCATTATTTTTGATTTTCTATTTCTTACAATCAACCTGAGACACAAGATTTATTCATCACTGAAGTAATTTGTATATTTTTTAAAAGGCAGATTAACGCGAAGCGACAAGTGCAATCGAACCGTAAGCATTTTACGTTCATTTTCACGTTTAAAATTTTTTCATTTAAGCCTGTGCTTGTGTAAACATTCAAATAGAGGCACGTAATGTATTATACTCCTTGAGTAAAAAGGCAATGCTTTTCATGATATTCGTTGCGATATGGTATAGTATTTTTTTTTCTCTTAAAACATTTACGATTCCCGTAAGAATTCGATTATTATTGTTTTCTTTTTTCTCCCCGCAAATCGTTGAAAAGAGTTGATATGTTATTTTCCTGTATTTCTTTTATTGTCGATAATTCTCTTTCTTTATACCTTTCGAATTCTCATTATTGCTTCGATTCATATTCATCGCTTTTGTCATGATGTCGATCACAAAAACTGATCTAAAACATCTGACAATTTGATGCGTAAACCTTGTTTCATTAAATTTTTTTTGCCACGAGAGCACGTCTTTCAATACAAAATAATAAAAAAACAGATTAAATGTAACATTGACAATTATGTTAAATAATAAATAAAGATTTGAATATAAAATTGAAACATTAAACCTTTACAAATGATATTCAATAATATTCATGTACAAATACGCCAATAAATAGAGAACTTAAAAAAATTAAATATTTACTCAGACAATACAACATATTATTGAAATATTTAAAAAAAAATTTATAGATCTCATATTATTAGCGTCAAAGTACATAAAGAAACAACTTTTATGGGGATTTTAAATTCGTGATTCGTATTTTGTTTAAACTAAATTTGGTAAAATTGCAGCGCCATAAAAAAACATTGAAATTATTTAATTTTAACGCAGTTTCTAATTCACATGTAATGAAATGCAGGTACGTACCCAAGTCAGCAGAAAAATCTTCATATTCCTTTCCATTGTACGTATAATTTCAAATTGACGAATTCTTTCCAATAATGATTGAAAATCTATTTTTAGATAAATTATCCTCCATTATAATACTAATTGTACAATATTTTTTTTAATTAAATTTCTATTGAAGAATAAAATGTACAAACCTATTCAACGGCAAATCCACATGTTTCCTCAACTGCCTGTGTAAGTTTATCGAGCATCTTTTGATAACAAGGATAACTCTGAGGAATATCTATCCGATTAAAACAAGTGTGTGCTTTCGGTAAATTTTCACTAGGTGCGTCTACCGCATGAATTGTGAAAAGTCGGGGTCCAGCTGCTCCAGTAGATCCTTTATAAAGTTATTTGTTTAAAAAAACAATCATCAATTGTATTTGGAAACATTTTAAACACCTAAAATAAGAAAAATCAATAATTTACCTTGTAAAGCTTTGAAGCCTTGAAGTGGAACTCGGGAACTTCCGGTGACAAATTGCAACAGTCTTGCTCTCATTTCCTCGCTGTAGGATTCGACTATTTGCCAGAACCACTTGACGACAGGTGTATCGGGTGTGCAATGTTTTAGTCTTGTATGCGTTTTCCAATCATTAATATCGATAGTACCTAATCCACCAATAACGAGTTCGAGTTCCCTTTCATCAAACGGTCTCAATAACTGTGGCGGTATTAATTCATGAAATCCTTTGTGCAAAGCTAAAAATTGCTGTTCGATTCCTCGCATAAAACGATAATTTACGTATAAACGAACGTATTCTTTCTTATTGTCCTCAGTGACTGTCATCTCTTTACCTCCAGGTTTTAATTCATGATTTCGTAAAACACCGAAACTACTGTGCTCAACGGAAAACGACGCATCCAGAACACCATCTATACTATTCTCTCTGTAAATAAAGAAGAAAAATTTAAAGCAAATTAAACAAAATTTTACTATAGGAAAGCACCAAAGTGTCAGTTTGCTTTAGCAAATTTTATGATTAGAATATCTCAAGTACAAACTTACAGCATCCAAGTGAGACTTCTGTGAAGATCAGGATCGACGCCTTCGATGTCACTGAGAGTGATTGCCTTGTTAAGCAGCATTTTATAAAAAGGTGTTGTAAATCCTCCGTCTATATGGTGACCGTGAAAAACAGCAATACCAATGATTCTGCCGGCAAAGTGAAAATAGGACAAATGTTCTGGATTTATTCCCGAGTCGGCATTAATTTGCAATGTGTAATTATCATCTCTGGAATACTGGAAGAGTCCATATTGGGGATTTAACATTTCGTGAGAGAGCAAATATAGCCATTCACGGGCAACACCGCCATAATCAAGACCCTCTTCACCACGAAATTTCACCATAAGTCTTTTTCTCATATCTTTGGGACGCATCTTCATTATTAATCTGTAGGATTCTTCGAATATTTCGTTCCTCGATACTTCCAATCTACAGTGACCGCTTTGTGGTTGTAAAGCATTTAATTCAGCTCTTAAACACTTTAATTTCGCTACAAGATCTCGCTTATACTTGGGTAATAATTCACTCTCCATCAATTCTTTCGGTAAATCGGAAATTGTCTGTTGCACCACCGGTAAACTTTCAGTAATGGAATTATTATTGCTCACTGGTTCAACTCTAGGTCTTGGCTGATTTGTATTATTTGGCGGAGTCGTTGGTTGTGTTGGTGATGAATTTCCAACTGTTTCAGGTGTTCTTGTACTGGGATTACTGGTATTGTTAACTTGTGTTGTTCCGACATTGAGCCTTTTTAATAAATTATTGATTATCTGTGTGGAGAGTCTAGGATCTGTGAATTGTGTTGTTCTGTTATTATGATCGACAAAATAAACTCTTCCGCTTTGAGTTTGACGCATTTCCCAACCGCTTGGAAGAGGGCCGAGATCCAATTCATTGGCTGATAAATCGCGAGGAATTCGAGGATCATGCCATGTTGATGATCCAGTTGGTACATGGTAGAAATAAACTTGTCCTTGTTGCGTTTTTCTCATTTCTGCAAAATAAGAGATTGTAGTTTCTAAGAACGAAAGAAAAGAGAAAAAAAAGAAACTAGAAAAGTAAGAAAACCAGTTTTTAAGTTACGTACCATATCCACGTGGTAAATCTAAAGGTTGCACATCACTTCTCCTTTCACCGTTAATAAACCCACTGTTACGATTTCGATTAGTTCGATTAGGCCTTCGGGGTTGATTTGTGTTGGTGGAAGGACGTTCAACTCTAATGTTTCCATTTGGATTTCCATTTTGTTCATCATTGGGTCTTGGTACAGGTCTTCTTTCTCTAACGGAAGAAGAAGGTGGCGTATTTCGAGCATTCTGTTGACTCGGAGTTTGCTGTTGCGTTGGCGTACTTTGTGCGGAATTTTCTCTACTAGGAGTTCTGTTGGGAGTTCCCTCCCTATTTGGAGTTCTCTCTGTATTCCACTCGGCTGATTGCCTTGAAGGACTTTCGCTGTGGGCTAAAGGATTGCTGGCACTACCACCCGGGAACGTTTCAGAGCAAATTACAGGCGGAGGTTCAGGTGTTGTTGGTATAATATTGTTACTAGCCCTGGAAAATAAAATAAATCCGATGTAATTAATAATTAAGTAAACTGCTTACCCCAAAAAATATTGTCAGAGGATTTTTAATTTTTATAAATGATAGAAAAAGTTTACCTGGCTGTTGGACGAATCCACTGTGTAGTTCTTGTGTAATGATTAACGTAGTAGAGTCTACCACTTGCTGTTCGTTGTTCTTCCCACCCATCAGGAAGGTCTGTAGGACAACTCAAATCGCCAAGTACATCTACTACTGCATTGTGCCCGACAGTGTTACTAACTGCACCATTGTGACCGTCACGCGACAACAGTGAAACTACAATTTGACCTTTGACTGCGTCAGTGTCATCCATATGAGCTTTGCAGAGATCCAACCGTTGATCTGAAGTTACCAATTTATAATGAAATATTAATACCACTAAATGGTAATGAAATAATATTTAAAAATAGAATATAAATATGATAATTACATCCTGTATCTTTGAGCCTCTGAATAGTATTGCATAATATTCGAACACATCCGAGAAATCCTCCACCTTGTTTTTTGTGTATTTTTCTGTGATTCCATACTGAGATGGTAATTCCATCATTTTTACCCAAGTATCTGCATTGGAAAGAAACAATATCAAAAATCAATTTTGCAAAGAAAATCCTTTTCAAAAGAATAGAAATGAAAAGTTTACTTTTCATACATTTCGTTTAACAATCACTTACAAATCGTAATGTTGATTCCATTTTGGATCGAGAGTAGCTTTACACGTATCGGTACTGTGGCATTGTCCAGAACCATCAACAGTGATTTTGGCAAAAGGATCAGGGAGACCTACAAAAAATTGAACACTTCTTATTAGAAAATTCAAATTTATGATTTTTTTTTTTATTGTAATGTATACGTGTCTACAGTATATTTTATTATATAAATTTTAAATAAACAATTTATGTAATATTCATGTAACACAAGTATAAGAAAAGCTAGACAATTGTCTCATTATAGATTGTAAAATCTTATTTAAATGCACTTAATCTGATAAAAATTCTTTAAGAGACATAAATAGTAAAAATAAAAAAAACACTAAACGCAATTCATGCACGTATAAACGATTTTTTTTCTTGACAATTATTAAAACAATAATTAATAAAAACCTATAAAAAAATATTCGTATTATTCGTTACTTTCCCTCGTTATCTAATTTAAACATTTAAATTGTTAAATGTTGATAATACTTACGAAACAGGTCTTTCCTTGCAAGATTACGGGCACACAATACTGAAAAAAAAGAAAAAAATGTGATTTTTATAAAATATTTTGATCAAACTTCACTTGAAATGAGAAGCTAATATTGAATTTACATTATCAGTAAACAATAATTCGTTTCGAATGAACGATTCTTTAAGTGACTAATTGTTTTCAATAAATAACGATTTAACTTTAATGTATGATTCTTTCCAAGTGATTTTAATCTAACTGTCAATAATTATAATTAGCTTGTTAGCTTCTAGAATCAAGTGTTTTACAGCATTTTTTTGCTCTAGTACAATTTCAATAAAATTATTTTACACATTTATTTACATATTAAATAATAATTAATCAGAATGAAACAAAGAAAGAATTAATTTCCATACAATAATTAATTATAAATCAAAAGTTAATTATCATACAGAAAAAATAAATACAACAGTAATGACAAAAATAAAAAAAAATATTCAAATTTTTGTGAATGGAAATTAATTTCTTTTATGATACAATAAAACAATATTTTTTAATCCCTTTTTTCTAAATAAAAGAAAAACCAAAAACTGCTTTTAATCTTTTATTGCCCTGCCATCAAGTAACAATTGAAACAAAATCTAAATATGCGGGTACTTATGCGGGTAGTTATAATGTTAATTGTCCTTGACAAACAGAACATAAATTTTGTTAGCACTTGATATAGCAAGAATGCATCATTTATTTGTATATTGCACTCAATATATAATATATATTCAATGTTCCTAATCCTTTTTTAGTTTACTTTCCAAACGCCTTTTTTTTAATTGCACAATTCCATAATTGTACGTGAATAGAAAATGATATTTTTAAACAAATTACCGAATAATGAGAAATTATACAACTATGCGAGTGTACGGTAAATTTTAAGATGAAAACTGTATCATAATTGTCTCGATTATTTTGATGTAAAGTCTAAAGTACTGTCAGGGAGTTGCCATAACCAACGGACGGTGTCCATAGGCGGCCATTAAGGAATCTCGACTTGCTCATAATTTTAGAATAGTCAAATGAAATGTATACCTGCTCGCAAACAATGAACAGGTAAAGGGATTTCTATTGTGGAGGTCATAACGAGGCCGTATTAAATAATAAGTAGTTATAAAAGGGGTATTGAGCTTGTTGACTAATGAGTTACGATGCTCTTGCCAACTTTCACGGTCCAGTAAAGTTACAAATTTTTGGGTTTACTTACTCGTTAATCGGATCTTCATCGACCCAATCCTCCTACTACCGCCAGGATTCGACATTTTTCACAAACATTTAATAACTTAGTCGACACATCGGCTTTTTAATTAGTAAATAAATGTGTCTCTTTAACTGCGATGTGCCCCACACACAACCCCATACATGCAAATACAACTGACTACAATCCCCAGTCACGCATACAAACATAATAAATAAATAATTGTCTCTGTCGGTAATATCGCACAGACGATTATCGACTGCTTAAACATAGCGCGAAATTTTAAAAAGAAACTTTATCAGAAATCTACACAAGCTTGATTAATTATTCAGTCCGCAAGAATTTAATAATAATTAAATTTAATTTTTAGTTTTATTTCAAGAAATTAGAAATATATGATAATAGATTTATTTTGAAATGGACTCATAAATAAAATATAAGAAAATTAATTAAATTACCGATTAAAGAAATTTTATTAAATTAAATTTTTCTCAAAAATACACAAGATATTAAATATTTTAATTATCTTTCTTAAATTTAACAGCGTTACAAAATGTATATAAATAAGATAAATAAATTTCACGATTTGTAATGAGTATAACAGTCATAAGCTAAATCTATCTTCTATTTCTACACATTTATAATTGTTTATATGCGCAGTATAGAAAAAAAATCCTGCTTTGTAAGCAGAGAGTGTTAAGCGTAACATTTAGAAACAGTTACTGGACTGATGATATTTCGCAGAGGCATAATAATGTTGAACTTTCACAACATAGTTACACTTTGATCTTAATGACAGAATGAATTCGTGAAATTAGCTTAAATACGAATGAATAAACGTACATCTATATCTTAATTTAATAAAGGGACTCTCAGTATTATAATAAGGCATTCTTAATTTTTTTTTTCTGAGTATTTTGTACTTTTGACGTATAATGTCTCAGGTAAATTCTTAACATTATTAAGAAACATTAGAAAAATATAATAAATATTTTATTAAATTTAATACGTGTAGAAAAAAATATTTGTGCAAAATTTATATAACGTTAATAAAATTTCAATTGTCAATATTTCAAAAGAACGAAAATTTTTCTCTAAGCACAATTAAATAATAAATTTTTAATTTCTTTTTATCTTGCGCGAAATTTAATGACAATAGAATAAAGTATTAAGTCTTCTTCTTTTCATTGTAGAAAAATTAATAAATATAATGTACATTTTTTTTTAAACATAATGTAGAGTTGGACTTGATGGTATTTTATACAAAAATTATTCTATTCAAATGATTATTTACTTGACAATATCGAATGTTAAATGTTACATTTAAATTATTTTTGAAAATTACTTGATTCAATCAGTTTAGGATTATTTAATTTAAATACGTAAATTATTGAATCCTGTATAATTTCGAATGAAAATTAGATTAATAAATATTTCAAGTAAATATTTATTTGTTAATAGACAAGTAACGGATAATTTGAATAAAATTTGATTTTTTCTTCATGTGTATATTTTGCAACTCTAAATGAGTTTAACGACTTGTTTTTAATAGTCTCGAGCAGTCCCTTGTGAGAAATGAAAAATGTTTTAAGCTTCTCCTCTAAATGTAAGAATTGCATCCAAAAGGAACAAGACTCCTTCAACGATTGCCATTGAACCTTTAGCAATTCCTGTATCGTTTTGAGATTTGCTGAAGCCAAATGTATTAGTGAATGCATTGATATTTAGAATTCCAATTACAATAAACAGCGCGCATCCAATAACGCTGTAAAATAAATCCTGCAAAGAAATTAATTTCCCATTAAATTAAATCTGTTTTTTTATATTCAATTTATCAATAATTTAAAAATTACTATATATATAATATAATTAATGAAATATATTTACCACTCGACGATTGACTGGAGTGCTCATAAGACCTCCAGCAAATAATCCAATTAAAATTATAAGATAGCCTCCAATGGTGCCCATTGTTAAAAAGCGAGTATGCTGTCTGAATCCAACATCATCAGAATAACAATGCAATATCAAGAGCATGATTACCACCGCCTAAAAATGAAAAAACATTAAAATATTTCAATTTTTTCTATTTTTGACATTAAAAACAAGAAATTTGGTTGAAAAAAAGTGTTTTTTAATAAATAATTATAAATAATAATAATAAAAATCGACGCATGAGAAAAATTAAAATATTTAATATAATCGTTAATTAAATTTACCAATAATTAATTACTTTAGTTATTTTTAATTAATTCATCATTAATTAATTAAATTTGCCTAAAGAATAAATTTTTTTTCATCGTATTTTTTTTTTTGTGATACAAAAAAGTAATGTAAATATTGCCGTAAAAAAATGAAAGAGGTCAATAAAACGAGAACATCGACTTTATATAATAATATTCGCAAACACTTAATAAATTAACGATTACAATGGGTGAGTGCTCTACTTGTAAATAGTTCGTCTTTCAAGTAATATATTGACGCAGGTTAAGGTATAAGTGCTTTTAATCGATTTGAGTGATAATCTCATACATTGTTACTATAGCCATTAAAAAAACAAGTATTGCTCATGTTTTATATTTTAAGCAGGAAAAATTGATAACACACTTTATATATATGTATATACTATTTTTCAAACATATGTCCGCGATTTATTAAAGGCAAACTAATAAAATAAAAATAGATTTATATTTATTTTTATTTTATATTTATTGTATTTATTATTAATTATCAAATAAATATAAAAATATTCATTTGTATAATTTTTTTTACAAACTGATTTATATAATTTTAAATTTTAAATTAATTAAATAAATGAATAAAATTTTAAAAATTACATTAAATTCAGATTTAACTAAATTATTTAAATTAGTGAATATTTTTTGCTGGTTTTTTTACCAATGATGAGGTGAAAATTTATTTAATTGAAATTTTTAATTAGCATTGTTTTTTTTTTTTTTTTTTTTAGTAAAAATGTATATATTTTTTTGCAATTAACATTCTTAGGTATTGAGTCTTATACAATGTCTTTTATGTATATATAATTAATACAGTTGATATGTGAGCAGCATTTCATAATATGGACAAGATTATATCATGTCCATTTTTAAAGATCACACTAATGCAATAGTCATTCTAACATTGTGATATTATACTTGTCATATTTTTAATGTTTTTCTTCGAAATTAAGATTTGTGACTCACCAATTTACAACATTAAAATATTTAACAATCGTCTCTAAAAATTTATTAATACCAAAATTATTTATTAATACTATCAGAATAAATAAATCTTTAGAGACGATTGTTAAATATTTAAATTTTTCTCATGCGTCGATTTTTATTATTATTTATTATAATTATTTATAAAAAAAAATCACTTTCTTTCAACCGAATTTCTTGTTTTCAATGTCAAAAAAATGCGTTGAATTTTTAAAAAATTTAATTTTCCTCTATATTGTGAAAGTCATTTGCATTTTTTTCCGTAATGATAAGATAAGTTTTTATGTATACTCACAAGTTCGAGAAATTTGATTATCGAGAGCCTCGAAACCGACACCATTTTGAATGATCTGAAACAAAAATTGAAAGTGTTATTAAATTCTAATGTAATTTGTGGTTAATTAATGAATTATTAAAATTTATTGATGCTTTTTGCCAGTACAAAAATCGCATCAATCAATGAAAGTGAGAAAGAAAGAAAGAAAGTAAGAAGTAATCAAAAATTATGAAACAATGTTTCAAGACCCCTGCAGGAAGTAATAACTCTTTATTACAGGAGTACAAAAGAAAAAAAATTTAATGAAGCACAAAGTCCTGACTTACAATTATTATTATTTAATTATTATTAATAATAACAATTATTATTATTTCCTGACTGATAATTATTATTATTTAATTATTATTAATAATAACAATTATTATTATTTCCTAACTGATAATTATTATTATTTAATTATTATTAATAATAACAATTATTATTATTTCCTAACTGATAATTATTATTATTTACAGGAAATGTAAAATTTTACATTTAATAAAAATTTACGAAAAATAATTAATCGAAATCACCGGTGAATTAATTTATTCACATTTAAAATAAATAACCATTTTTTTATCATACTAAAATATTCTTTTATTTTCTTCCTTCAGATAAGAATAATTTAATTCCATTCTTAAACAAGCAGCAAAGATAAATTATTCTTAAAAGAATAGAATTTTTTCACTGTCAAAATAAAAAAGCACCTGCAAAAGAAATGAATGAACCAAAGGGAAAAAGAAACTCAAAGTGAATAAAGTTGATTAATTTCCTAATACTTATATTCTAACAAAGTCTTACAAAATTCCATAAAACATATGAATAATCACCATCATGATAAGAAATAAGAAATTATGTCAGCAGATTCGTAAAACCTTTATTTTTAACGAAATGACGAATCGCATGCACGATGAAATTTATATAATATGAATAAATTATTCCAGTTGGTATTTTTTCCCCTTTTTATAATCAAGAAAGGTTTTGACCTTTCATGCACGACAATCGTGAGATTTTTAACTTATTCCATTTTTAAAAAAAGGGAAAATCGATACTAACTGAGAATTAGCGAATTTATAATTTAATATGGAATAAACAGATGTTTTGCGTGAGATCAACAATCTTGAAGGTAACCCTAATTTTATATTTAGTTCTCGTAATTTTCAATTATTCTGTGATGAAAAAAAAGACTGCATTTTCTATAAAAATTATAATTTTTTTTTGAATGAAAATTTTTCTTTGTGAAAAATATTTTTTAATTATTGATGGAAAATTAGGAACTTGGGTAAATAAATTATACCATGGAAAATGGCCTGAATAAGGGTAAATAATTTTTGAAAGACTGTGACAATCTATAATAAGACAAATTACTCCATATAGTATTTAATGATGAATCAAAATGATGCTGTAACTATCGAATCGTATATTATTATTATTTTTGTAATAATCAATGAATGTGTAAACGCAACATTGAAGGCTAGATCAATTTAATGTTGCTATTTGACTAAAATAAGTGATCAATGTTATTTTTATTCCCAATGAGTCAGAGAAACAAGCTTTACAAAGTGCAGGTTTAGTTTTGACCCAGATTTCTTTTTATTCGCCATGCCATCTTCTTCCGATCTCAATAGCGCCTAACTTTTAAAAGAGACACAACAGCTCAGGTCTAATTGAAACTAAATACTGTAAATTTCCTTCTGGCAAACACTAATATTCCATCGCACTTGATAACAATTTCAAAGAATTAAAATTAAAAATATTCTGCTAAATTATTATTTATTTCACAATTATTTTCTATACTTTACTTTTATCGTTATTTTTTCGTATAAAAAAAAAAAAAAATACAAAAATACATTCTGACATTCATTAGTCACAAAACGAGTGACTTGGTCGTTACGAAAAATATATATTGATTTAGTAATTTAATTAAATATTTCAGGAATAAATTGTCATTAATAGTAAATATATTCAGTTTGGTCGTTATAATTACCGTAAAAAATTTATTTAATTTCTACCTGTAAAATAAATATTCTTTTGTAAATAATTTCCCAAGTGAATTTTATTCACATATTGAGTATAATGAATTGAATAAATTGATCGAGAACTATCAACAAAATACCAATTACTTTAATTACTAAAAATATTTATTTAAGTATATAAATATTGCATGAATAGTGTCTAGAATAGATACAAATCTATTGTCACTGTAACGGAAAACTAAACACAGAGAAAAATAATTCGTTTTGACAATAAAATATTTGTTTGATGACATTTCTGTCATCAGTGCTTTTTGATTGTTCCAACAAAATTTGCCTCCTCAAGCAAATTTTTCCCTTTTTATTGTTAAACCAAATTTTTTCTGTTTCAACAAAAAGTTTGGTTGCAAAATTACAAACCGAATTTCTTGTTTTCGGCAAAAATTTTCCCACGTATAAATTTTCACTGTATAAATATATTGTGTATAAGTTTGACAATTTATACGCATTTATAATTTTTAATCTAAATAATAACTGCAATTTTTGAATTTTGAATTTTTTGCGAATTAATTGAATATTAAGATTAAATAAATATTGAATATTAAATACTAAGATTAAATAAATATTAAATATTAAATACTAAGATTAAATAAATATTGAATATTAAATACTAAGATTAAATAAATATTAATAATTAAATACTAAGATTAAATAAATATTAATAATTAATTAAAAACAGCAAATAATTGCAATTTTAATAAAATATAAAAATAAGTATATGTTTAATCACACAATGTGTACAATTATTTGTTAAAGAAAACAATGATTATACTTAATAGAATTGGCTTAATTGATTGTAAAAAATAATGTGAAGTATCAGGTGTACAATATGTAATTCGAGAAGTTGGGTCAGTGGGACGGATAAAATAATTGGCCATGGGATACCAAACATAGAAAAAGTCTACATTTTCTGTAATATAATGGTACAAATTCCCCGATGTTGAATGCATCCATTTGACAATATTTTTAAACTTGTTTTCATTTCGATGTAATCTTACTTATCGCATATACCAAACCAATACAATATCGAAGGATTAATAAACGATAGGAAAAGTACACGTGTCTTCAATTGAATGATTCATTGATTATTTAAGATTTATATTATGAAGCAAAAACTTACTTTTAGAAAAAAAAAAAATTAAAATACAGTTTTAAAATATTTCACACTGTTTCTTTTTTTTTGTGCAATTCAAGGCTATTATATTATCTGTATCGTCCCATTGAAAATCACAAACATCTTTAATATCAATCAATTCGTAGTTAAACCTTGAGATTTAATTTGTTCTCCTTTCAAGGAGCAATAACTACCGGAATTACTATTTTTAAATATGTGATAATACACAACACACCTATTTTATTCGATTCTTTAATAATATACAATACAATGATTTTTTATCGCACGCAATTCAAATTCAAAATAGGTACTTTCTCTAAAAAATCAAAAATGAATTTGCTTTTATTTTCAATATCTTTATATGGAATATTATTAGTTGTTCAAATTAAATGTATAATTTATCGACATGGATATAAAATTTTTTAATTAATTACAAATTTTTTAATTAATTAAAAATTTTATATATATTTTGAAAATCGATACAATATTCAAATTTATGATAATCGTAATATTTAATTAAATCCAAAAAAAAGAATTTATTTACTTGATTATCAATTAAATTTTTTTCTCACAAACTGAACGAAAAATATTCGAGATCTACAAAAATTGATAAAGATTTTTGGGGGAAAACTTGAGAAAACGACGCTTCAAATTATATGTGGACTGGCGTCCTATTTTTCTGCGTCGTACAATGTCTACGCCCTGTTTTCTTGATATTTTGTTTCACAAAAAAAAAGTATAAAATCCTCCCCTCGAAAAATCGAATTTTTCATTGAACAATATTACTCAATAAATCGAAACTTTTAATTCATGTTCAATTTGAATTTCAATCTTATGAAATGTTAAATCATATAAAATACCGGTCTCGTCAGTATGATAAAAACAGTTTTGTTTACATTGTTTGTTTAAATGTGGAATTCAACAAGTAGATTTAGATGAAATTAAACCAAAGAAAAAAAAATGAAGAATGAAAATTTACGGTTAAGAAAACATTTCACACTGGATGGTTATTATTTATTATTTAATAACAGTTATTTTATTGATAAAACTTACTTGTTTGAATTTTTGAATGAATGCGTAAATGCGTCCTGCGCTGATAGTACTGCGTTCCCCTCCGTTCAACACAAAAGCACGATGGCAACTGGAAAGACTACGGCGTCCCCACTTTCATGCTGAATCTGTTTCCATTCTACACACATAAAACATCATTTTACGAGGGACATAAAAATACAACTTGATTATAATAAATTATACCCAATATCTATTGCTAATGAAACAAAAATATTACAAGACGAAGCAAACGAAAGTCAATTAAAATCAAAAATTACCAACTAACATTAGTTTTTTTTTTTAATTTGAAAAAATATTCCTGGTCCATTCATCTTCCTTTCTCATTTACAAAATTCATCTCATCTCAATTTCTACGCCACTGTCACTATCGAATTGTATGTATTTTTAATGTTGGAAATTGTCTACCTGCAACTTAAACTAAATCCGAATTATTTAAAAATTTTAACCGCATTGACTTTTTGTTATGAATTAATAGAAATACATTTTTTCAAAACTAAGTTAAAATGTTTTTTTTTATACGAATTGTTTATTGTTATTGTTATTGTTTTTTAGATATATTTTATTTGATTTATTTTAAGACATGAAATAATTTAGTTTGAATTTAAGAGAAAGATTAGTATTTAAAATACTGATTTAATATTATAAATGGATTTTTTATGTTTAAATAATTATTCAATCTAATTAGTTTATGGTGACAGAATGAGTATTTTTCAACCTGATAGAACAAAATTTCTTTTCTGATTTTTACGCTACTGAAAATAGACTACAACTATACATATATGGGTATTATATTTTTATACTGCCTACAATAATAGAGTTTATTGTTCCTTTGAATGTATATATATAGATAGATCTATAGCGATGAATGAACTACATAATCCTGCAACAGGCAGCTGCTAAAAGGCTTCTACAAATTCTCCAAAATTCTCCCAATTTGTAAACAAAAGTATAATAAATTAAAAAATTTCCAATAAAAAACAATTTTCATAGTGAAAATATATTTTTAATGAAAATATATTTTTAATGAAAATATATTTTTACTGAAAATATATTTTTAATGAAAATATATTTTTACTGAAAATGTATTTGGATTGAAAATATATTTTTACTGAAAATATATTTTTACTGAAAATATATTTTTAATGAAAATATATTTTTACTGAAAATATATTTGGTTTGAAAATATATTTTTAATGAAAATATATTTTCACTGAAAATATATTTGGATTGAAAATATATTTTTTTATTGAAAATATATTTTGATTGAAAATATATACTGATTGAAAACATATTTTTATTGAAAATATATGAAAATTTGTTTGTAACGATTTTATCTCTATTTCGATAATCGACGCTATTCTTTCGATAAATAATTAGTAATGCTACTATTTATACGAATGATTACATTTATAATATTTCTCAAAGTTGAATATTTTTTACAAAGGAAACTATTAATTCAATAACTTTGCATTCTGTTATGACACAAGGATGATTTCATGAAAGCACAATAAGTGCACGAAAATATTTACCATTGACAATTTATAATGTCACAGGTATGGTGAACTTACGTCACTTTTTAATAAATATTACGCTCAGGAATTGCATTATAATTCCCAGAATCGACATATTTTATGTCATTGCCTTACAGAAATAATCAAAAATTCTCTTTCATTTGCAGATTGCCCGTTATTTTCAAAAAAAAAAAAGTATTTATAGACACTTCAAAAGAACCGCATTTTATAACCCAATATACCATGAAATGCTATTTATTTACAGCATTCCACTAATCTGGGGAAAAATTCACATTATACTTTTTCCCATTAACAGAGATAAGAAAAAAAAATTACAAAAAAAAACCGAAGGAAAAAGCAAAATTAAAAATATAAATTATAATAATCCGGGGAAAAATTTACATTACATTTTTTTCCCATCATCAGAAATATGGAAAAAATTATAAAAAATACCGAAAAAATTCTTTGGAAATCTGACTACTGAGCCAAATTGATTAAACCAGAATTAATTTATAAATTTGACGAATTTGACACAAAAATGACAAAAGAAAAAATTTAATCATTGATTAATTTATTAATTATTATTTCTTTTTTTTATTTCTAATTTATTTATTTTCCTCCAGATTAGTATGTTTTATATTTTTTATATTAAAATTTTATTTATATAAATTTGACATATGGGAATAAACTCAATTGTTTCAAGTTTCAAGCATATTTTAAATATTTTAATTAATTAATGATATAATTTTTATAGTTTTGTCAGGGAAATTGTAAAGGCTCTTTAAAAGAGCATATATACAATGAAATAAATTTATTATTATACTAATTTTTATAAATTCTAATGTTAACATAAATTAAGATTAATCTTCAATTTTTATTCTAGCGAGGAATGCATAAAATTTTCAAAATAATGAAGCTAAATATGTTCATATATATATATATATGTATAGTTTATTTTTAGAGACAAAAAGAACTTGCGCTTGTTGAATTTAAAACGATGTTTTTTGTATGCAGTTACTTAAGATGGATAAAAATAATACAGGGCCTTCACTGAAGAACATCCTCTTCTTGAATATCATTTTCAAGTGCGTGCGCTTGATAATATCACACTAATCAAATATTAAGCAAAACGTGCTTACTCCGAAATTTTTTTCATTTACTGTCTTTTTTTTTCACATAACGTGTATAATTTGAAATTCGTGATTAGCCCTCTTGGATTTCTGTTGACTTTTACAATAATTGTAACAATCAACAAAACAACAATAAAGAATTACTGCTTCTTTTTCCGGATTCTAAAAAAGAAGAATAAAAAAGTCTGAAAAGAAAGTTTTTTTTTTTGACTAATTTTGTTACTTTCAAATGGATTTGAAAAAGTAAGGTTTTTATTTTCAAATTTT